>JAPQLA010000021.1:29785078-29802558 GCA_029822935.1 Naso vlamingii
GTCCATCTTAAATGGAGTACCATTAATTCAAGTCAAGCTCACCTACTCAATCTAATTGTCTTTCATTAATTATTTCAAGGTGCTCCTCCCTGTAGCTGGAGGTCTGCCTGGTATGGTGGTTTGGGGGTTTTTCTGCTGCTCTCCCTGCCTCAGGCTCTCCATGTATGCTCATGGAAGGGCAGAGAGCTCCCAGAGCAGAGCCAGACTGCAGGCTGAGCTGTCACTGACAACAACCAGCTGATCAGTCAGCTGATCACCTGGTACCCTGCCATTGGCTAAACTAGTCAAAGGCGCCTTATTTAAACAGCTGTAGCCTTGTCTACCCTGCTGCTTCCTTTGCAAGCCACTTTGCAACCTCACCTCTACTCCAGCTCCTCCTTTTACGCTGCGTCTGACTTAATCAGTGTCACTGTGTTGTCACTGATGCCTGTTCCGTTGTGTGTCCGTATGAGTTTTCTGCTGCTCTCCCTGCCTTAGACTTTCAGTTCATGCTCATGGAAGAGGGCAGAGAGATCCCAAAACAGCCATACCACCAAATTTAACTTGCTGCAAATATACTCTTTTGATGTAGTGGTCCTGACTGAACTTGAAGAGGATTTATGAGGATTTATTTGTCACATACATATATTGTACATGTAAGGTAGTGAAATATCTAAACATCAACCATAATTCATTCGCTTTTGCCTTTCTTGCGTGATGACATGTGCTATAGTAACGATAAACACTTTATAAAATGCACATGAATTTCCACTGGATTATGTGTGAAATTTTTTTCACCTGCAGAAAAAAGTCACAGAGTGCCGTTACAGTGTGCTCCTGCAGCGCTTCACCTATCCAGCATAAACCCTGCCCACCAAGTAAGGGTACGGTGGGCAGTGGAATCGCAAGCCAGATCTAGGGGTACCATACAAAACCAAACTGTACCTCTTAGTGGAAACGAGGCTTTTCTCTTGTTATGTTATGTGTCAGCTAAGTTTATAATTGAACATAAAATGTAATAGGCATAGTTAGAATTTATCATTTTACTAATGTCACGATTACATACTTAAAATCTGAATGTTCCCACTTGACACTTTGATAGTTCTATGTTTAAATGAGTTGTCTATGTCTTTTTTATTTAAATGGTCTTTTTTTTTTAATCCAGTCTTTTTTGGTAACATGTACTGTGCAAGAAGAGACTTGAACAATGAAAATAAAGGCTTTAATCCAGGCTAAACTAATCTAATCTGATCTAAAGAGGTACACTGCTCCTCTGGAGTCATGTGCTGCATTGCCCTCTATAAATTAATCTGTATACCTAAATGTGGATCTTAATTTGTATGTTATTAAATAAATGTTTGTGTGTTTGTTATGTAGGCGTGGCTGACGGAGGCTGACAGCAGGCTGTCTGATCACAGCAGTAGAAGACAGAGTGCAGGTTGTGGGTTAAATTCCCAGGCAACAACACCAGGTAGCAGCAGCCTGAAACAGCTGGACAACCGCAGTCCAGCCAACAGGGAGAGGTACTGGTTAATGATTACTGATTACTGATTTTAACAGTGGGGGACAAAGTACACAACTTCATTACCTGAGTCAAAGTAAAGATACTCCTGGTCAAATATTACCCCAATACAAGTGACAGTTGCTCAGTCAAATTATTACTTGAGTAAAAGTACTGGGGAACTTGCTTTTAAAAATACTTAAGTATTCAAAGTACTTTAAAAAAAATGTAAAAAATTTTTGTAGACATTTCTCAGAAAAACCAATGAAATATCACCAAACCAAGCAGTATCTAATAGAAAGTTACCTCAATAACTCGATATGCAGAAAAATCAATAAAAAAGTCATTTTAACCCTCTGAGGTCTAAGCTATTTTTTTTCCTGTTTTTAGAGCGCCTGGACTTTTTATGCAAAATTGCATGTGAAACCTCAACCCTATAATGCATAATCATAAAATATACTTTATTTTTTTCAAGGCAAGCTGGGCTAGCAGAATATATTGGCTGCAGGAGTGTCACTTGATTGTGTAAATAGTAATATGACTAGTAAGAAAAGAGAAAAAACAAAGCAAAAATGGAACTAAAAGAATTTATTACAAAAAAAATTACAATTTAATGTAATCGAACATTTTTGACAACAGAAAAATGCTTTTTCAAGTGTTCTTTTTAGGTTAGAACGAAGAAATCAGCTCAAAAACACATACAACAAACTTTTCTTAGGTTTTTTTAATAAAAATGCGTGTAAAACCTCAAAACTGTAATAAATAATCATATAGGCTAATTAGCTTTTTTTTTTCTGGACAAGCTGGGTCATTAGAGCATCTTTGTAATATATGAGTGTCATTTGAATGTATAAATAGTAATATGACAAGTGAGAAAAAAGAAAAACAAAACAGAGATGGAATCAGAAGAATTCATTCAAAAATATAAAGATTCTGATAAGCTACAGTAGATATAAAGGAACCTTTTTTCATTTTATTTTTATTTTATTTTGGTGGGCAGAAAGCAGAGGTAGTAATCCTATTGCATTTCCATGCATTTCCGCTAGCTGTTTTGATTAAATAAATACCGAGGACCTTCACTGTTGGATTTATCATTCTGGATTTACATTATGAAGACTGTATAAAGTTACTCAAGTTCCAGGAGACATAAGTCAACCTGTGAAAGGGACACAACTGTGATCAAGGGCTCATTTTAACGGCGCAGCCGTTAGCTTTTGGCTAAAAAAAAGGAGGTCGCTATCTTTTTTCAATCAAAAGTTAATGAATGTTATATTAACCATGTACCCCCCCCCCCCCATATATGATCCCATAGACCTCAGAGTTAACCGCCAGCCATAGAGTAAAGAAGGAAACTACGTTATTACAAGCACAGACAACTTCATTCGAAATGTTCATCTGGAATAAAACAAGTGTTTAGCAACATACCTCGACATCAGGTTGGACTGCGGCTTTCTGTAGGCCGTAATGAAGTTTGTGTGCAGTAAACAGCAAATATTTAAAAGAATACAAATCATTCTTCATTTCAAAATCTCAAACATGGACTTCAGATCTGGCCATGGGTGCTCAGGTGGAAAATCGTCATCCTTTCCTGCTGTCATTACTGCCACTAAATGAACCACCTGATCTGAGAGACATTAGATCTACGCCTAACCATGGAGATGCGCAAGGTACACGTATGGCACCACTTCACATGCAGAACTACATGACCACAGTTTATTATCTTTCAGAAACACTACACTACACATGTTGTACTACTACTAAAAATATTGTACTTTTGACTCCACCACAGAAATGTAGTGCAGTCAAAAGTGCAATATTTGTCTTTCAAGTGTGGTGGAGTAAAAGTAGTAAGTTTCCCCAAAAAATAATACTTAAGTAAATTACAGACTTTCAAAAAATGTACTTTAGTGCCATACTCAAACAAATTTACTTTGTTATTGTCCACCCCTGGATTTTAATCATCGATTATTCTGTACAGTCTGAAATGAGTTTGACTGTTTGTCCCTGTTGTATCTAGCTGAGTTAAAGCCATCCTGGTCTCATGAGCTTAACATTTCTGTCCATCTACGTATCAGTCTGGACTTCCAGCCACTAAAATTATTTTGAAAAAATCAGACTATGTACAGCCAATCAGGGACTGTGCTGCTTGCTCAACAGTAATGGCAGCTCCTAAAGCAACACATGCAAACTTTAACATTAGTGGAGCAAACAGCAGTAAATGTAGTTATTGCAGAAATACACTCAGTAACAACAATGAAACAAGAACAAGAGTTTGTATGGACAGAATTTCTCAGAGGAAAAGACGTTTTCGCCGTTCTTCTATCATCATGCTCGTTGGTGATGAGGAAGATGTGCCCTGGCACAAATATGATCTTTACAATCAGCCACTCGTTGCCCTAATAGAGGTTTAGATACAAGAGCCTTCACAGCTGGTGATCACAGCCATGCAGACAGACAGCAGGGACGCTGCCAGCTGGTATTCTGCTGTCCCTCAAGGTGAGTGCTCCATCACAGCTCAGCCCACTGAAGTTGTTTTCAGCAGCTGGAAGTCCAGACGGATGAGAAGTGAGACAGAAATGTTGAGCTCACTCCATCTGGATGGTTGAACCAGTCTATGTACCTACCTGCTTCTAAGTTGAGCTCTTCTGACCTTTTCCAGCACAGAGATTCATTATTCAGTCTGCCTGTATCTTTCTCTGCATGTCTCTCTCCTCAGTCCTGATGGCAGCTACACTGAAGATCACAGTGCAGAACTTCAATTTAAGTCTCGTAGTTCTGAGTTTGATGATGACTTTGATGATGAAGAACCGTTACCCAGCATTGGCACCTGCAAGTCCCTTTACCCATTCCAAGGTACTTTGTTTTATTATACTGCCCTCAGTTTTGCCAAGATATGAAGTTCCATTCAATGAAAACACCTATTAATTTGTAAAGAAATGGTATTGTGATACAGACAGATAAGTTATAAATTTAAATAACTTCCTGTGTGCAGCTGCACATGCTGTTGTTTGTCCTTTGAACATCAAATGGCTCAGTGTGCTATATGCTTTCCATTCTCCTGCTCTTCCCATTTTGGGACATTTATGGTGCATAATTACCCACTTTCACAGCAGTAGGTGTATACCATGTATGACATATATGCCCATACGCATATGTGATTTTTTTTCTTTGACAGTTAAGTAAGAAGGAGAGCCTGGATCATCAGGTTTACCTTGTTGTGCATTGCGTGTGATGGTGCTTGTGAACTGGTGTCTGTTCATGCTTATGCCCTATATTGGTTCAGTGGGGCATCGAACACAACACTGTCACCCATATCCCAAAAGTGACACCTCTCAAGAGGCGGTTACGTATTTTAACCCCAGATTCTATGAGTATAGGCACTGCCCTCTGAGCTGTGGCCTCCACTGGTTCACCTTCGTTAGCTGAAGAAAAAGCTGCTCAGGGGGACCTGACGTGGGCCCAGTTGCCTGCTCTTCTCACTCTTCCTAGCGGCACAAATGTTTCTATAAAACCCCCTGCATTAGATTCACCTTTTCATATCCTCTGTGTTATTGTTTACATGAACAGCACATGTGCAGCGTGCATGCTCTTTAGCTTCAGTTCAATTCAACCCAACAGTCGTAACTCATAAAGAGATAACTTTTGATCAGATCTCTTTCCAGCTTGTCCCTTCTTAACATTTTCATTTGTCTCGTTTATATTAGTTTGAGGAAAGTCAGTGTCAATAGATTATTCTCAGTTTCCAATTTTTTCTCATCCTAACTTACTCTTTATTTATGTAGTGTCTCATTTTTATCAGAAAAAAACAGTCATTGACCAACATCTTTTGTCATATTTTTCATTAACGACATTAACATTGGATCGAGACTAAAACCACAATCAGCACTCATGGTCATCATGCCGGGTTTTCAGGCTGGAGCAGGTTGCATATGGCCAAAAACAGGGTGCTTTTCGGGACTATATCCAGGACTGGACTGAACTATCTTAATGTGAAAAACGCAACCACCACTCAACAACTTATTTTACAACTGTGTGGTTGTGTATTTGCAGGTGAGGCTGCACGCGGAGTCAGTCCTGCTACTCCTCTCACTCATCAAATACAAATTATTTATTTTGTGATTATCTTCTGTAAATTAAAGTCTAGACCTGTTTTTGTGGTCTGTAAAAGACGTGATTGTTCCAAACATCAACTTGTTTCTACATTAAAAGAATCAGATGACATTATGCCATCACTTGTTTATTTGCTCCTGAGGTTATTTTAAAAGCTTAAACATTATGTTGTGTTGTGTTATGTTATGTTAAACATTATGAACTAAA
The DNA here is from genome assembly GCA_029822935.1 of Naso vlamingii. Classification (NCBI taxonomy): domain Eukaryota; kingdom Metazoa; phylum Chordata; class Actinopteri; order Acanthuriformes; family Acanthuridae; genus Naso; species Naso vlamingii. The sequence continues at coordinate 29,790,876 of JAPQLA010000021.1, forward strand.
AATGATGAAGTGTTTGGCCCCTAGGTGGCTTTGAGTAATCCAACCACATGTTGAGTTGTCCTCAAGTTTCACTGGGATCCACTGTGGCTCTCCATTGTGTGAACATGTTTTTGATCCTCCACAGGTCAGAACGAAGGCACTCTGTCGATGGTGGAGGGAGAACTACTTTCTGTGGTGGAAGAGGATAAAGGTGATGGCTGGACTCGAGTACGGAGGAACCTGGATGAGGAGGGATATGTACCCACCTCCTACATCAAAGTCTTCCTGGACAGCAGCGCCAAAGGTGCAATGACCTACATATGACCTACAGGTCACCTTTGAATGACCTTTACATGACCTTCAGATAACCTCAATTTAAATTATAACAATCTGCTTATAACCTTCGAATATGACCTTTGAATGACTTCTACATCACACTAGGTGACCTCTAGTGAACTTGGACCTTTTTTCCGTGATTGTAAAGATGGTTGCTGTACATCAGCAGTTTGGGGAGAAACTTTAAAAGTGTAACACACACCTGTAGCTCCACCTGCTGGGCGGATGTGTGTCATCTCAGGCTCCACTTCAGTGGTGCTGTGGCCTGCAAAGATACGTCTGTCTGAAGACTGAACTCCTCCTTTCACACCTCCTACAGAGGCCATACTAATGATGTGTTCAGGTGCTCATGAAACTCCAAGTCAAGATGATCATAAATTAATTGTTCTGAACTGTGACCAGTGTGTGGTGCATTGTGGGATGCATCATTTCTGCTTCAAAGACAGACAGTATTCTTTCTCAATCTGTGTTCTTGTGAACTTCCATCCAGTCAAATCAAATTCGATCCAAATCACCAGAAGAGGTCTTCCTTGTTTTAGGGAGCTGACTTTTGATAAGCATCCCAGCATGCACTGTCTTTTATAAGAGGTTTGGACTCCTGAGTCTGAACTCGTCATAGTATGATTTTTTTATTTTGGTCTTGTGCTCTGAAGACGAGGTCCCTGAAGTTCAGTACAATTTAACTGTTGTACCAGGAGACGGATAATAAACTGATGAATCAACATCAGATTCAGGCTTGCTCGCAGCTTGTACAGAACTCAATAAGACCTCATTGGCTGGATCAGCTGATGTTACTAATGTATCAACATTTATTAAATCTGTTACTGATGCTTAGCTGTTCAAGTCAGTCCCATTTATTCATTCAGTCAACCGCTTCATTTTTAGGTTTATTTCAGCTTCTTCCTTTCAGTTTGTTTTCACGGCATCACCTAAAAATCTGTTCATCACTTCACGTTAACTGTTGCTGAGTTTGAAGATTTGCATTGACATCATTAAGTGGCAGCCGTGTGGTTGTACTGAGTTTAGTTGTAGTGCAGTTGTTGTTTGTGTTTTGATGCTACAGACGGCAGCAGTCTTACCTCCTGTCTCACTCTACCAGCTCTAACATATCTACCTGTCTGTCTCTCTGTCCGTCTGTCTGCCTGTGTCTGTCCTGTAGGCTTTGTGCAGAGTAGTCGGCTAGTCTAGGACAGTAATCGACCAGTGAGGACATCTCGCCACAGGAAGTGATGTAAAGGAAAGAGCTCTGAGGAAGTGCGGTAACAGCTTTTTATTGGACAGTTTAACTCTTAAGATATCTTGACTAATCAGATGGAGGAATGCTGTTAATATGCAGGAGAGAAATCATTTAGAAATCAATCAGAGATCAAACATTAGACAGGTCCCAAACACTCTAATCCATACTGTCTGTATTTACTGTCAATCCAGATTGCGTCACGTTATCATTTTTTTATTATATGCGAAAGTTTTTTACCGTCATTTGTATAAAAGTCATAAATCCACTTTCAGTTTGACTGTAATCACAACATTGTTATTAAAGGGAGATGAAGTAAATATTCTCAATCCTCACTTTAACTTTTCATTTCACCTTTTTGATACGCGAATCATGAGTTTTATCCTTTGTGTGTTTAGTTCTTTAAACATAGAGTGTGTCTGTATTTACTAGTTAGCAAGTTTTTGTGTCACCGACAAACTTACCTGAGATCAGTTTAACCTGATGGATTGAAACTATGATAAATGATGAAAAACTGAATTAAAAAAAAATCACTTTTTAAAAAATGTTTTGAAAAGAAGATGTGAAATGGTGGCGAGGACGGAACACTGACGAGAGAACAAGACTAAAGAGAAACAACATCTTGTCTTGCAGTAGTGATGTCACTGTGTACTGCACAGCGTGTCAGCGCACTATGACATCACACCTTAAAGAAAAATGAAGGTGCTGTGATGTTTCAATGTGTGTAAATATAAACTTCGCAACAGAGGTGCAGCCTTGCATACCTGCTGACATGAACTCCGCCCCCAGATAACCAGCCTGTATGAGCCCCGCCCCCTGCCCAGCTCCCTGCTTGTTGATCAATGGTCATCTTATAGATTGTGTGAAATGTGAAACATTTTTATGTTATGGTGACATATTAATCAGAAATTGATTTTTTTAATTGAGATGTGAGACAGCTGATCATGCTCTTTTAAAATTTCCTGTATGTTAATCTTTCAAAATAAAGTACACTGAATCAAAGAGTCTGTCAGCTGTCTTCATTCAGACCCTGTTGCTCAGACGCATGTTCCTTATGTCACCTGCATGTGTTCTGTGGTGTGGCCTTCCTCTGTGCAGGTGTGCTGCACCTTCAACATTCAGTAAAAAAGTTCTGGGAGCTCCTGAGCCATCATAAGAGGAGAGACGGTGTCAATGCCTCTGAGCCTGACATTTTGTGTTTAATGTTTGTTTGGACTTTCTTTGTTAGCTTTAATTTAGTGTCTTGGTTGTTTGTTTGTTTTTGTGTTCACAAATCTCAAGGTGTCTTTTTGGATTTAATAAGGATCAAAGGAGTACTGTTCGCCAAATCAAATCAAATCAAATCAAATTCTTGATCTCAGACCCAGCACGTCTTTAAAAAGTGGTAGAATTGAGGCCTAAAAAGTAATCAAACAAAAAATAGTAATAATATAAAAGGGAAATGTGATGCAGAACTGATGATTAAAATGGCTTGTAACAGACAGTGTGAACAGTAGTTTTAATAGGTATGCACTGCCCGAGACTAGTGAGACTAGTGATAGGAACATGGTCAATGCCCTTTTAGGATGTGTCCAAGTGTTAGCATTAGTGATTTTCTGCAATTTTCATAGTAATATACAAGGACATCAGCTCTCTATCACGGTTTTAGGCTATCTTCCAGCTTCCAAGTTTCCCAGTAACTTGTCTCACACAAATACAAACAGAAAAAAGAATCGACCTGAGTGTGCAATGGTTTTCTGAGGGATAAAGGTTTTAAATCAAGGCCTTCTTTATCATATTCTGTAGTTTCTTTGTTGGACCACTAGATGTCAGTACAAGGAATGTAATTCTTTCTTCGTGGCAACTTAAATAGGACTGGAACTGCTTGATACAGTCAGTTTTACTATATATGACTCTGTACTAACCATGTCTATTTTTTAACTCTTTTTAAAATTTATACTTACTCTCTATTATTTATCCTCTTTTGAAAGTGTACTTTCTACAGGTATAAAAGAGATTAGAATAAAAGGTGCACAGTTTGGAGGGAGGAACTAGTCACATTCTAGACCTGTTCATGGCCTTTTGATAGATGTATATTTTGATAGAAACATTTTTATTTTCCTCAGCTTTTTGCAAATTATCTTTCCTTATTTTCAAAGTAGGAGTAATTCTCCACCAGATTGTCATGATGATGGTCAGTCTTTCTGGCAGTGTGGTGAATCTTGAACTGGTGATTGATCTCTTGCGTGCACAGTTACATCTCTATGTGAAAGGCATAAAACAACACTTTTAAACAGAATGTGTTTTGAATGTGGATGAGGCTACAAAGGTTTGGAGTAGGGTAGCTGCATATTCACTCACATGGACCAGTCACCGATTCAGGTCACAAGTTGCTCCAGAGACATGAAACAGTGAAGAGTGAATGAAATGATCTGAGAAGTCTGAGAAGACCGTAAAGACGGATGGAAATAAGAACATATTAGATTAGATTACATAACTTTATTAATCCCCAGTGCGGAAACTCAGTTGCCACCGAGTCAAATTCACACACAAAAAAACAATACAATTACATAACACCATCAAAACCATTTAAAACATGATTTACAGCAATGGAACAGAACCACAACTAAAGATGTTCATTAAAAAAAATCTGACTGCAGCTGGAACAAAAGAGCTTCTTAGTCGGTCAGGAGAACACCGAGGCATCACAAGTCGCTCGCTGAAGTCCATTAAAACTCTGTGCAGAGGATTGATTTCAAACATCAAAGCCATTTTTAGTTTGGTCAGTTATGGCCAATCACGCAGTCAGCCTTTTTTAAATTCTGTTTTTGCTTTTTATGCAGATGCGAGCCCCACCCCACCCCAGTGAGTCTCTGCGTCTGTGTCGTTGTTAGACACGACTCTTACACAGACGCAGTGACACAGACACAGTGGGAAGCATGCTTAAAGATGGGGTGATTATTAATATTTATCTGGATAATTGTGCAGTAGCTGAGGTAGCGTTCAGTTATTCTTGCTCCTCATTGTTGGTACAGGTGTTTGATTGTGGACAGATATGTTTTAAATGTGTGGTGCCAGATGCAGATTGATACAGCACCTTCTCTCGTTGTAGTTAGGGCGCTCGTAAGGCAGCTAAACGAGGCACCAGCCTTTGGTGATTGATTTGACACACCGTTCAGAGGTTTGGGGAGATACAAAAGCTCACTACAAACTGTAAGTATACTTCAAAAAAGAGCCATGAGAATAGTGCATAATGTCGGATTCTGCGACCACACAAATACATTGTTTCTACAGTCTAAATTACTAAAATTTCTTGATCTGGTGGAACATAAACTGCACAACTAATGTTCAAAACACGGAATAATCAGTTGCCAGGTAATGTTCAAAAAATGTTTACAGGGGGGACACTTCGATTTAAAATGCACAAGATCAGAACAACACTGAAAAGTTTCAGCATTTCCATTTGTGGTGTGAAACTGGAACAAAATAAGCAGAGAGTTACAACAATGTAATAATATAAGTCAGTTTAAGAAGAAATACAGAGAGATTATTTTTCAGAGATACAGAGACGATGAAAAGCTGTGATACTCACCAGGGACAGCAGCTATCATTATGGGGGCATAGCAAAGTATATCGTGTTGTATGGATAGTTCATGGTTGATTGTATGTATTATCAGTATTTTCTGTACATTTATTATCACACTATATAAGGGTATATCGTATATTGTTATGATTAAATTGTAACTAAGGGGGTAGGATTTCATAAGTTTATACTTCTTCCTACTCCATTTTGGGCATGAATATCATCATGTATGAGGGATGACCAATGAAAAGCCTTGTCTTTCCTTATTGTATTTGTTTTATTTATTTTCTTTATATATTTGTAACTACTGCTACTGTTGTTACATATAAATACACATATCTATTTTTTATACATGCTCGAAATAAACAAATAAAATCAAATAAAAATAAATTTAAAATGAATAGCCTGATCTTGCTCAGCACATTGGGACAAAAATCAGCCAATGGAGCAAATATTTTGTCTACCGTTCCCGGCTTCAGTGTCTCTCTCATTAATTTGTGCATGTCTCCTTTCCTTTTTAAATCTTTCCCTCCACCCCGACCTCTCTTTGCACCGCTCATCCAGGTTTAGCCAACCCTGTAAAGCAAAATTAACAACAAATTATCTTCTTTTCGGACAATTTGTCCGATGCAGTAATACTGTTGTGATGCGTTCATAGATGTGTTTGTAGAGTATTTTACAACATTTTCAAATGTGGCTTAGCTGATCATAATCAAGGACGGGAACTACCCTTTTTATAATGGACCGGTGCGTAGAAGGTACTGGTCTAAAACCACTTCCTGTTTAGATGTTGCCTAGCAACACAAACAATTAGACTTCCACTTGTTACATTTTATTGTATTTATGACGGAGAGGTGAGATTATTTAGTTTATTGATTGATTGATAGAACAATTGACTTTTTTGACTTTAATGAGAATGTTTAATAGAATACCAGTTTAAATAAATTTAGTTGAATGAAAACAGTGAAGATCAAAGAAAACAACATTACAAAGTTGAACTCACTGTCAACTAATAAGATGTCTGAGGAAACTTTACAAACTTTGCTTTTATCAGTATATGAAAATCTCTTAACATGTCATATTTCCTGTCTGTTTCTTTGTGTACATGTGGGCTGAGACACACACACACACACACACTCACAGGAGCTGCATTGGGCAGTGAGACATGTTGTGTGTCTCCATGGTAACCGTTGTGTTGTTAGTAACTGTGGTGTTTTGATAAGTCAGTCATGGAGGATCGGAGACTTGAGACCTGTGATGATAGCAACGCTAATGCAAACCTGCAGCAAGGTTACAGGTAAAGTCCAACCACAGTTTCATCCTAGTAATACTGAAAGTTGATTATTTTACTAAGTTTGCGTTATTGTCAGTACGTCGGTATTTAATCTTTGTTTCTACTTGAGTTCTTGTGCGGGTCTGGAAAGCTGCACATGTAGTCTCGCTGCATGAGGGTGATGATAAAAACTATTATAATAATTAGCCAGTTTCCAAACTTTCTGTTCAACCTACAATGTGTCTTTTAATCTAAAATTCATTGTCAAAGCATTTGTTGTGCCTTCAGAGCCTCAAATTGAATTCCTAATAACATAAAACTAATTACGAGACATATCTTGCATGTCCTCAATACAGTTAACCAAAAAGAATCAAAAATAACAATTTAACACAAAATAAAAACAATACAGAGCTGTGGACACTACAGCAAGTGTAACAAACAGTATCAGGCTTCAGACGTGAATAAACAGCTACTTCAGCAGCAGAATAAATCATCACCAATGCAGACAACACAGAGATGTGTAACAGTTTCAACAAAGCTGCAACTGTGTCAAGCACATTTACAAAGCAAAGCAGCTGCTAGGCAACAAACTACATTTTACCTGTCTGAACATCATTCTGTGAATCTCCTCAAGTCAAATAGGGGCTGTATTTCAAAATAAAAGTAAATAAATAAAAATGCTTTTAAAATATGAAATAATTTTACGAAATTGAAATAAAAGGTGCAGCAGTTTAAGTTTCCTTTTTTCTTCTTTTTGTTCTCTGTTTCACATCTTGACTAAATGGTCTCAAAAATTATTTTTCTCTGATTCATTGATGGTATGTCTTCGACTGTTGTTTCCCACTTACTCCGCTTGCATGTTCTTTCGTTGTGTCTCCGAGCGTATGGTGTGTCTTCAGCTGCAGTGTAACCACCTGGAATGCGCAGCTGTGATTGACTGAGTAGCATTTGCGTGGGATGACTTAAAACACGTGCAACGATCTGTGCGTTTCTAAACAATGCTCTAAAGACTTGAAAAGCTGCGCTGCTTAAAGTCTAAAGTCCTGTCTAAACTTGATAACTCATAATTTATTGGTACAGAACTTGGTCCGGATAGTCGACATCTGGGTCCGGACCGGACGCAATCAGTGATGCGGGATTCAGGCACACCAGCCTGCAGCTGTTTGGTCATGCTCACTTTGGTCTGTGCCACCTGGCATGCTCACTGTGCCGTGCACTGTGAATTCAGCATTCCTAAGTTCCCAAAACATTAGAGCTAAAAAAAAAAAAAGCTATGTGGACACGGGGTCTAAAACGAGAACTACTACTCTGATCTAGATAGTAGTGGTACTGTATGTGCTAATGGATACTATACCACATGATAGCTCCACCTATTGTTCTCAGCAGGTAGTAACCAACAGTCCATGTCCTCCCCATATCACTTCTGGTCTCCAACAACAAAAACTCTCCCCTCCCCTACACAGCTCTCTGGCTCCCCCCTGGCAAGGTTACATAGATAGATAGATCTTTATTTGTCATTGTCATAAAAACAATGAAAAGCAGTTTGGCAGCCCTCAGTTCCAGCAGCATAGATTAAGATAAGGAAAAAACAAACACAGCTATACATATCAGTATAAAATTGATTTACATAAAAACAATAAAAAGTGTTGACACAGTGCGATAATGAGCAGATCATTATAAATCACATAAAGTGCTGGTGCTACAGTTTGTAGGGGCAGAGAGATGTATGTATGTGTGTGTGTGTGTGTGTGTGTGTGCGTGTCTGTGTGAGCTGCACTCAACAGCTAGTGTCCTCAGTGTGTCTTTCTTGGTGGAGAACAGACTCATCTAACAGCCTGTGCGTAGAAGCTGTTCTTCAGTCTGTTTGTGCTTTTATTGCGCGATGTCTCTTCCCTGAGGGAAGAGGGAGAACAGGCAGTATCCAGGGTGAGTGGGGTCCATACTTGTACAGCTGGCCTTCTTGTGGAGCCGGTCAGTGTAAATGTCTCCCAGAGATGGTAGTGTGGTCCCAATCACCTGCTCTGTCGACCTCACCATCCTCTGCAGTTCTTTCTTGTCCTCCTTAGTGCAGCTGTTGAACCATGCCATGCAGCAGTATGTCAGGAGGCTTTCAGTGGTGTGCCTGTAGAAGTTTATAAGCAGCTGTTGTGGAGGGTGAGCCTGTTTCACCTTCCTGAGGAAATAGAGACTCTGCTGGGCCTTCCCCACCTGATACTGGACATTTGTTGACCAGGTGAGGTAGGCTGCGATGTCCACACCCAGGAGCCTGAAGCTCTCCACCCTCTCCACCTCTCCCCACGTATGAAGAGGGCAGAGTGTTCGTTGCGTCTTGCTCTCCTGAAGTCAACGATCATTTCTTTCGTTGTTGATGTATTCAGATCCAGGTTATTCAAAGAACACCACTCTGCCAGATGTTGCACCTCCTTCCTGAGGGCTGTCTCGTTGCTCTCTGTAATCAGTCCTACAATTGTGGTGTCATCAGCAAACTTCATTATAGTGTTGGTGGTGTGTATGGTGGGGCAGTCATTAGTAAACAGGGTGTAGAGGAAAGGGCTGAGGATACCCCCCTGCGGTGTCCCTGTATTCAGAACCAGGGTGGACAATTCCCCATCCTGACGCACTGAGGTCCGTTGTCCAGAAAGTCCAAAATCCAGGTGCACGGTGAACTGCTTGGACCCAGGTTGCTCAGTTTTTGCACCAGTTTGTGGAGTATTATTGCGTTGAATGCAGAACTGAAATCTACAAACAGCATCCTTACATATGAATCTTTGTGGTCTAGATGTGCAAGGGCTGTGTGAAGAGATGTTATTATTGCATCTTCTGTTGACCTGTTTGTGCAATATGCAAACTGATATTATTGATATAAGGTGGGCCTCCTTCTACCAACCCTCTCTGCCTAAGTAAGCCTTATATGTTTAAGGCCAGAAAAAAAGGCTTGAGGTTTATTAATTTACATATTAGAAGTTTACTCCGGCACCAGAAACTACATCACTTAAACATCTTTACAAGCAGATTCTGACATTCTTGTTCTCTCTGAAGCATGGCTCAAGAACAGTGCCAGTGATCATAAGGTTTTCATTAATGATTAGAATATTTTTAGAATTGACAGAAGTGGCAGGGGTGGTGGTGTGGCCGTTTATGTCAAATCTTGTCTTTCTGTCTCCATATGACATACTTGTCACTGTACCCAAGTGCTTCGAATTCATTGCAGTAAAATTAAATACTGGGCCTAGCATCTCTGTTGTTGTGGTTGGTATATAGACCTCCCTCTGCTGCACCCACTGCTTACCGAGTTACTTTCTAAGTACGCTGACTGTGAAATGATACTATTTGGAGATTTTAACGTTGACTGGCAAACCAGAGTTTTTGATTATCAGATGTCTTTCTTTCTGCACCAATCAGGCCCAACTCATCCCTCTCAGTCAGCTCTGATTGGCTTAATTTTCTCCGATTGAAATCATAAAATCTTGGCAAGTGGTGATCAGTGCCCTGTGGCATGCATAAGGAAGCCACACATACGTAAAACTTCATCTCAAATAATATGAAAAAGAAACTTTAATGAACAAGCTTTTCTCAGTGACCTGTGACAGTGATATTCTTTGTACTTCTAGTATTCTGGATGCTAAATTAGCCTTGGATTTTTTTTTTAATTTTTTGTTTTTTGCAAAAACAGTCCTTTCTGTTGTAAACATAGAAGCATCTTTCAAAAAGATTAGGTTTAAAAATAGATCTAGTCCATGGTCTTCTGCTAAACTGTCATCATTACTCATTACAAGAAACAAAAGCATATCTATATTTGTATTTTACTGTATCTTGTAACTCCACATTATTGTAAATTATGGCCTCCATCAATGATTTTTCGAGTTTAAATAAAAGTTTAACAATACTGTGCTGCAAGTATTAGTGGTGCAACTGAAACTCTGCTGTTTGTGTTGTAGTCAAAACATCAGTCACCTACTTTACCGAACATGGAACCAAACGTACGGCAGCAAGAAGCCAAGTCTGCATGAAAAACAGGTGAGAGACAGACAGACAGGTGAGACAGACAGACAGACGGACTACTAATCATGTTGACCTGTAACTCTTAGCTGCTCTCAGATCTGATCATATATTTCTTTCTTGTTCTTTTTGATTTAAAAAATGTATTTACATGAAAATGAACATGCAGCAGTAAACATTTAAATGTGTGTGATCAGCAAATGTGTTTTTAGCTCAGTTTTAAAAGACTGAAGGTGGCCTCTCTTTGTTTCAGACCGTGTTTAATGGGATTTCCCGTCAGTTTTCGGAGGCAATGCTGCAGACCGGAATGTACCGTGATCATGGTCTCAACACATCTTTGGACAGGAGCAGAGTGATGGTTTCCACAGCAATACAGAACAACAGAGTTATCCTCCATCACTGCTCAAACCAAAGAAATGACCATAATGGAGTCAACAAGTAAAAACACTGCTGATGTGCAAAGTCACAATTGTTTTTTTTTTACAGTAAAAATAAGAAAAGACATAAAACAATGCTTCGCATTTTACAGCAACTGACGGATTAAATTTTGAAATTTTACTTTCTGCATTTGATTATCTTTTGCTGTTATAGTTGATAGTTAACACCTGAAACATCCTGTTACCAAAATAAATGTAGTTTGATCCTTAAGCTCATGTTTTATTTATACTTCTATCTGCATCATGAGGCACAAAACCATTTTAGATAATTGACTCACTTTGACATGATCAGGAAACTTTTACATGAATCAATTTACTGAACAAGGTGTATATGTCACAAAAAGCTGCTGGATATTCTTATATACTGCATAATGTGTTCAATAACATATAAACTGAGCGTAGCCGTAGTTCAGGCAGGCCACGGAGTCAAGCTGAGCTGTCATTGGCAGCAATCAACGGATCAGTCAGCTGATCACCTGCTACCCATTCAATTGGCTAAACTAGTCATAGGTATCTTAAAACTGCTGTAGCCTGATCTGTTCGCTGCTTTCTTTGCAAGCCACTTTGCAGACACTTTCTCATGAGATTCTGGCTCTTAATTCGATGCGCTTTAACTTACCCAGATGCTCATCATGTCAGAAGATTGCCATGGTGCCAAAATTTTCCATCGACAAATTAACTTGTGAAATCGCAGGTAATGTCCAGTATACAGGTTTTCTACACGAAAAATCTGCGAAGTTTTATGTGAAGCTAAGTTAGCACTAATGTGAACTTAACATTTCCTGCAGCTGCAGCTTCATATTAAAAGCATTTAACTGGGAAAACACAAATTGACTTTTATTTTGAAGTGGACTACTTACAAG
>JAPQLA010000022.1:144888-158997 GCA_029822935.1 Naso vlamingii
TGGTTTTCCGGAGTCTTCCCTTGGCGTTAATACAATGTGCAGGCAACCTTTGTGAAAACTTCCACGGGCGCCCGCATTCTGGTTGTCGTCCACAGTAAGAAGCAGGGCAGAGTCTTCAAAATAAAACGAGAACAGCAGCGTCTCCAAACTGCTCCGTCTTAGGGCTGCTAAGATGCCGGATTAGTGAGGATGCCTGACTGAAACGTGTCAGTGTTATTGCGTCTTTAATTTAAAACAGAATAATGTGAATGTAGCTATTCAGGGCTATTCAGACCATGTCAGTCGTTGCGACATCGAGAGAAGGAAAATTCAGCCTGTTTGCAAATGCAAATGAACGTCTTTGTAATCCCACGTGTCAGGGTTGTTCGGCTCTGCTGAGTCTGATTGGCTGCTTAGTTGATTGGCCACCTCAGGTTACGTTTCTCCAAAAGCTGACTCCGCTTTAACTGTCTGCTGCACAGCTGCTGCATGTTTTTCTGAACCCTCTGTGGTCCTTATTGCCGCAGCCTAATAAGACTACCCACATTATAATGAGCAGGACAACTAGCTTTGTCACCGCAACACAGGAGCTGTAAGATAACAGCATGCTAGCAATCAAACTGAATTTACGAGTAATTTTTCATTTAGCTAGCTTTTCTCTATGCAGTGACAGAGAATGACCTCTTGGGCAATAACTCAGCATAAACCCCGGCATCAACTAAGGTGCAACCAATAATAATCTGACGGTTTTACCTCCATGCTGTCTGTCAATTTTTAATTTCCATCCAATATATTTTCTCAGAAGATAAGGTTTTTGAGATTCATTTGTCCGATTCAATTTATAAATGCACTCAGTAAGAGACAGGAAGCGCTTCATGTGATTTACTAACTGTGATGGCTCAAAGGACTGAATGACATCACCCACTAATGACCAATGATTTAAAAACAGTCCCACACATGATTCGATAAATTTATTGTCTGTGTCTCCACCCCCTCCTCCCCTTTAGGGACTAGATGCCGACAGCCTCAGGGTAGAACCACTGGGGCAAGATGGAAATGGAGCCCTCTACTGGTACTTCTATGGTACTCGTATGTACAAAGAAGAGCCGATCAAGAGGAAAGCAGAGAAGAGCAGGTTAACACCTTATTTTTTTGTGCCGCACTCCAAAAATTATTTAAGGTAATGTTTTCTGTGGTTTAGAGAGCATGTGGTGAGTGTGTGATTGCATTCACATTTGACAGTTGTTTACATGTCTGTCAGTCATTAATTATAGAGGTCTCTTATTGCTAATTAATGACCCACGTTGAAAGGCTTTCATTTAAAAGAGTTCTTTGCTATTTATTTTTGTTTTGCCAACAGTGAACCCTCTGAACTAACCTTACCAAAGAAAAAGAAAAGGGGAAGACCACCAAAGAAGAAAAAACTGGAAGACGCTCAACTCAGGCAAGAAAAAACATTTTTGTTTGTGTCAGTGCCAATAGTGCGTTGCAGACAAAATGCTCTCATGTGTAGTTGGGCATGTGTTGCGCAGATGTACCAGTAATGTCAAAAGAAATTGTTTGACATTTAACTGTCACAGCAGATACCATGGCTGTTTGCCATGTGGTCTTTGAATGCAAAGACGTCAGTAAGGCTTTACAGCGGTTGTTGTAAATGTGTTTTATAAATAAACTTTGGCAGTCTGATGCTGACTGAACTGTAACCCACTGCTAGATATGACATGTAATAAATGATTGAAGTATGTCCACGTACTCCTCAACTATGTCTGTCTGACTATAACTACACTTGAATGTATCCCCAAGGTATTTAATTTGATCTGTGGGGGAAAGGTGTGGATATCTGTCACAATATCTCTTATTATATTAGAGCAGTCACATAAATAACTGTGTGTCACTTAAGGATACTAATGTTAATTTGGCTCTAATTGAAAAGAAGCAAGAAGACAAGCTGAGACTAAGGAAAACAGGCAGAATATACCTCCTGATCTCACTGAGATTTTTCTCCAATGAAACATACACAAGATTCTAATCCAATGTACAATAGAGTGCCAGACAGCTGCTGTTAAATCAAAACTGTTACTCTGTTCTTTCTCAGAGTGTTTTTGTAAACATTATTATTGATTGTTTTTTTGTTTGTTTTATTGTTGTTTTTTACCTTCCAGTGATGTGGAAAGTGAAGTGACAGAAGTTAATATTGAAAATGGGCTGGAAGAATCTCCCCCAACCACAGGTACAAGGGTCTCATGAATATAAACATCATTATATTATCAACTTCATTAAGAAATCTGCGTGTTTGCGCTTTGTTTCAATTTTTTTTCCCAGTTTCTCTAATTTTACTTCTATTATATGCTACACAATTTTTCCTGAGAGTCAGTAGGCCGATGCTTCTCCTCTTTGCTTCTACCAGGCCGTAAGAGAGGCACTTGGTCGCTTGTTTGTGATACAGAGGAACAGTGGGTCAGTCTGGCAGAAAGCATCAAAGACAAAACCTCCCCGCAGGACCGCCACCTCTACCGTGTCATCAGCCAGAACTTCCTGCCTGAGATCAGCAGCATGATAGAGCACAAGGTCAGACACCAAAGATACACAGATCAGTTCACATTACAACAGGTCATAATGTCTTTTCTTAGTTGGATAGTTTGTCAGCCACTACAAAGAGCAATATGAAGAAACACCAGTTCCTAAACAGCAGTCCAACTTTAGTAGATGTGCCACTTTTAACAATTAAAGTACTAATTGATTTTCTTTGCTCCATTTTCTTAGACATTTTGAGTGTTTTTTGTTTGTTTGTTTGTTTGTTTTTTTTTTTTTTTTACTGTGTATTTAAGTCCTTGCCAATATTCACCCATAACACTGACTGGAGTGAAAGTCAAAAGTATTTATCAACTGTCTTTTCAAAACCTACCTTGATCTCAAATATTCTCATTTTATCTTTTATTTTCATTATATCTTTTTTTTTTTTAAGTTGCAGTTGAGTAAACCGGTCTGTCTCAGCTCGAGCTTGAGCCACTAATGGTGTTGCTTGCAGAAACTCTGTTGTCAGTAGAGGCGAGTCAGAGCATAGTGAGCTAATCAGCTCGTACCAACATCCCCTGTTGCCAAAACCGGCCAATCAGGACAGAGTACAGAGAGCGTCACTGATTGGGCAAATAGAATGGGAGTGATAGGATTTTTATCAATCCTGTATACATAGGCAATAGGAAAGCGCTCTGACCACGTCACCTAATATCAGCTGTCTATGGGTGTTATGACATTTTTTCCAAATTGAACACAAAAAAGTCATTGATGTTTACCTCAAAGTTACCTGCTACAGCTTAAAGTGATAACAATGCTGTTAGAAAACGTTATTTGCTAACTTCTCATCCATTTCAGTCAGTACTCACCATGTAATCGGAAGCATTAGGTCAAGTAAAATGTCATCCTCACTCCTCCTCATCCTTAAAATTTTTCTCAAAACATTCTGAAAGTATAATTAACTCCACAACACAAATTGTATTGGTTGTAGCTGCTGTGGGAATTGGCCACATACATACAGTGCTTGAGGTGATTGGCTTTGAGCCTCAATACCCATGAACTGGATTAGGGAGAAATTGGACTGATATTCTTATTTTAACTAAATCTAATGTAATCTTGGATTTGGAAACGCTCCAGGCATGATACACAAAAAGCCTTGTACGCTGCTGCCTACCTTTACATCCTCATTTTAAAATAATCTTAAAGCCAATGTCGTTACTTGTACAATTTGAAAACTTGTCACATTTGTAGTACTAAGTTTCAGTATGGACAGCAGCATGTGTTAGCATGTTAAGAGTGTTAGCTGGTAATTCTCTGTGGGTTTGTCACCACAAGTCCTTTCTCTTTGCACTTAAGATGAACCAGCTGCACCATGTGGAGGGAAGGAAAGCCGGTTTGTGCTTGTCCTTAATTCTGCACATCAACTTGGTAATCAAGTTTACTCCAGTCCTTTTACTAAAGCCTGACTGCAGAGAACTATGCTGTCATGCCAGTTTGGTAGAATGAGGGCAAACTTAAGTCAGCTCCGTTGGGGTTGGCCAGAGGCTTTGTCTATCGTATCTTCCTCGGAATTTGTGTAAAGTGCTTGAGGAGGAGGAATACATTTCGCCCTGCCCATAGAAAGCATGAGTCAGAGTCACTGCTGACTAAATTCTCCTTCCCACTTGTCTAAAGCTTCAGTGGCAATAATTTCACTCATTAAATGCATAACTAATCAAAGCTAAAGCAGGATCCTGTTTTTATCCTACCTGTTTTTTCACTCCTGTGATATATAACCAGCACTGCCTGTTGCCATAGAAACCCTATAAGCCTTTTTCTATCATCAGCAGTGACGTAAAGAATCACTTGTCCTTCATTGACTGTCCACTCAGTCATACTACTGATACTTACGTTATTGTATATGGTGTTCAAAAGGATTCACTCCTCTTGTGAAGCTGGCTTTTTGTGTTTGTTTGCTCTCATATTCAGTGTGCATTATTTTTGGAAGCATTCGAGACAGCAAGTCAACTCTTTCCATTTTATGTGATCTTTATCAGGTATTATCACAGTGTGGAAATAAATGACAGTTCTTCTCATTAGAAAAAATGTTCCAGTGATGCCACACAATAGGAAATCAAAATACCCTGCTAACTAGGTATAAGCACTATGTAGTGGGTTTTGAGTAGCATTGTGTGTATATGCTTTGCGTAAGTATATCAGTCTTTATATGAATTTATACAAGCGTTGGTGTTTAAAAAAAACAAAACAAAAAAAAAACACGCTGTGCGTTGCCTCTTGAATCCTTCCCTCGATGTATCTCGGGCTGCTGTCACCGGCCATTTCATGGGGCACCGACAGCAGGCGGGAGCTCACCTTGAGGCAGGATGGAGCCTCTTGAATGACAGCTCTGCTGTGCTGCAGGATTCTCTCGACCTCTCTAAGTGGTGACACCAGAGGCACTCTATCTTGTGCATGCTGGACGGGGGGGAGACTGGGGCTGGGGGTAATGTAAGGAGGAATTGTGGAGCCTCAGGATATACTGGTGCTTCACACTAAGACAAGGCAGAGATGGAGTGCAGACAGAACAGTTGTGGAGGGCACTGTAGATCAGATCCTGAACATCTGTCTTTTTTATCTTCTCTATCTCTTTCATCTATCTCTTCTTTGCCTCTCGCTCCTTTCTGTAATCTTTTTTTCCTCCTCAGCCTTCTCACCTGCACACATACACAGGCTTCATACAGCTACTAACACATTTGCAGGCCTCCCGTGGTTGTTTTATGGATGGCCAGAAGCCTGAGTGTGACACTTCTCAGTGCTGCTGGCTGCGCCGAGCTGACAGTTATTCACAACCCGGCTTCCCTGATGAACTCTGACATGAGCTGCAGAGGCCAGTCCCTGATATAGACAGGCTTTCAAGGGATCTGCTTAGAGCTCTGTGTTGGCTGGTGTTTCCCTCCTTCACTGTGTGCTATATGTGGATCTCAGAAATGTCATTTTAAAAAGCATGCTTAAGAATTAAAAATATCCCAGCGCCTCTTCAGTTTCTTGTGCTGGGGTCTAATCATTATATTATTAGGGTCACGGGGAGCACAGAAGATCCTTTTTTAACCTAAGCTTGCCTGTTACCCTAAGGGAAAGATGGGGAAATGCAGGCAGAGGAAGAGAGGGCATGACTTGGGGGGAGGGGAGAGGAGTGCCAGTGACCTCTCAATACTCACTGCTCCTCCACAACTCCCCAGGGCCTGTCAGTGTGTTGGCTTGTGTGTGGTTGTCTGTTTCTTTCTGCCTTGAAGACTCAATCAGGAATTTGTTGACTATATGAAAGAGAGGCATTACCATATATGTTGTTCAGGAAAAAATGTGAAAAATTGAAAGTTTGGTTGTCATTATCAGAAAAGCTTAAATAACCTAATTTGTCATCCTCTGCTACTCGACTTATTGAAAGCTATAAATCAGTATGGGAGTGATGAGAGGTTCCAACCTGGGACTGCCCTTTTTGTTCACATTTGGATTTCAGATTGTACTTCTTTAATGACTCTAAGATGCAAAGCTGAACTTAATGTTTTGGGTTTTTTTAAAAAAATTTTCTTCAGGAGCGGGAGCAGAAACAGAAGCTTCTGGATCCAACCTCAGTTCGCACGTGGCAACGGTTCTCTGAAAAAAACATTTTCCAAGAGGAGAAGGTGTGTGTTTGTCTTGTTTGTCTACTTGTGTACATGATATAGTAGACTGCAGATAAAGGACAGCTCCAGTAAAGCTACATTTACCTACATTTACCTGTATAGCTACATTTCTGGAAAGCCATCATAAAAGGTCTTAAGTAGCAGACATAATCCATGATTTTTAAAAAAAAAATTTCAGAGTTTTATTTTACTCATTTTCAGGTTTTTGATATTGATTTTAGACTAGACTCAATTGGCCGAACAAAAGTCTGTAAACACCTAGAAAACCGTGCCTCTTTACCTCTATTCCTTCTATTTTGTGCATTCTCAGTCATCCACCCATGTCCACATCGGCCGGCTAAAAACCCCTCTGCAGACGTCCGCATGGTCACAAATTTTGGGCTTCACGTGGACGTCCGCAGATTGGTTCACTCTGACCCTTGCAGACATGGGCAGATGAAAATTTTTATGTCACGCAGACCACAGCAGACCCCTGCAGATACACGGATGCACAAAGTATGAATTGACCTTTAAGGAGCCATTCATGGAACCTCAGTTTTAAATATTTTGCAGCCTCACTTGGCACATGATTTTAAGGTTAAGGAAACCCAACTTCAGGTTCCACACATCCATGAGTATAGAGTACACTTACATGCCTATATGTATGTATTCAGGACAATCTGAAGGCCATCACAGAGGACGAGAAGAAGAAAGATGAAGAGCTGGACAGGCAGGTTCTGCTGGCCGAGCAGCGAAGAGAGGAGGAAAGGCTTCTGCAGGAAGAACAACAGAGAGAAAAGATGGAGAAGATCAAAGCTGTGGAGGGTAAGATGGATGGCTTTGTGGAAGGATGGAGCGCAAATAGAAAGATAACAAGCTGCGTTTGTAGTACTCTTACTCCTAGATCTGAATAATATCCCTCTGGTGTTGTAACAAGTTCACCAATTCAAATCTGCTGGTTTATGAAGAAGGTTACAAATTAAAATTTAAGCTTATTGCCAAAAGTTAAATATAAAGGAGCAGCAAGACTTTCACAGTCTTTCATCATCAACCTGTCAGCAGCAGGTAAGAGGCTTCCGTACTCTTCTTCCAACTTAGGGACAAGGGGGGGCAGAATTGATTGTGATGGGTACCACACACACAGAGGATTTCACATCTCCATGGCTGTGTTTTTCCTCTTAACAGCGCAAAAATCTGCAGTAGCATACCAGCACGGGAGCCTTGTGATTTATGTATAGTACACAGAGACTGTGAGAGGGAATGTTCAAGGCCTTTAATCACAGGATCACTTCTCTTTTTCTCCCCCCCCTCTGATGTCATCTGTCAAGGGTTAATGAACTGCTGATTGTGCTTCAGTGGAGGAGCCTCATTAATGTATTATAAATGAACAGCAGGACCTGGCCTGCTCTCTGTGTGGATTGCATATGTGGAATCCTCCCTCAAACCTCTTTAATCCACACAGCAGGGGGGCTGGCAGGCCTCTCATGTTAAAAGATAAAGCAGCGATACATGTGCACCCTCTCCGCTCTGTTCTGCTCTTTTGATCAACTGGGCCTAAGAAAAGATGGCTAACGAATCGTTCTCTTTCTACTTATCTGAGCTGCCGCTGTCTCTGATGGCCCAAGCCTGGTTTTCATTGACTCTCCTGACAGCCTCAATGAACAGCAAGCACAATTTAAACTGTAACTCAAGAGGCTGAAAAAGCAATTAAAACATAGCTTTCCTGCAGCCCTCGGAGACTGGTGTTTTTTGTTGTTTGTGCCTCTAATGGCCCCCTGCGTTCACCCTGCTCTCTCAGAACGAGCCAAGAGGCGGAAGATGCGGGAGGAAAAAGCCTGGTTGTTGTCTCAAGGGAAAGACCTGCCTCCTGAACTCCTGAATCTGGAGCCCTCTTCTCCTGTCCACAGAGCACGCAGGAATAAAGAATTGTAAGAGGCTTTGTACATTTGATTATAAATTTGACTTCTGCTTGAAAGGCTCAAGCTGGCTCATTTGTTAACATGTTATATGTTCGACTTTTCAGCTATGAAATTGATGACGACTACACTGCTCTATACAAAGGTATGCTTACCAAGCAGTTACTGCAGGATGTTGTTTGTCTTAATCTCCATTGACATTTGTTTTGACATCTGATCTGATCTCTCTTGTGCAGTGCTTGAGGCCTTGAAAGCCCATAAAGATGCTTGGCCTTTCCTGGAGCCTGTGGATGAGTCGTACGCCCCCAATTATCATGAGATCATCACGGTACTAAAGACCAGACAATAAAAGCTGCCATATAATAAAGTTAATGGTGTTTGTGACACGTTGTGTTGTATATGTTTGGTTCAGATCCCAATTACATGTTTTCAACCACAAGTACAATGTCATTTTTCTTCCAATTCCCCCAGACTCCCATGGATCTATCCACCATTGAAAAGAAGCTCAATGATGGGGATTACGTTGCCAAGGATGAGTTTGTTGCTGACGTGAAGCTCATGTTTGAAAACTGCATTGAATACAATGGAGAAGACAGTGGTAAATGTACACAGTTGTGCAAACACAAACCAGCCCCATCCCCCAATATCTTGCGTCCTCTGCTAAGAATCAAGTCTCATTATAAAACCAATGCACTGACATCTATTTCAGTTGGTGTATGTTGGGAGTATGAATTTTGGGGGGGGGGTGAGAGTGGGAGAGGGAGCAAAAGAAAGGGGGCCGGTCTTAGTGCTGTGTTGGGGCCAGGGCCAGGGCAGCCTTGACAGTGATTAATGAGGAGTGATTGAGCTGTGCTCCAGTGCTCAGGGGGATCTGAGCCCTGCAGTGCCAGAGAAACATTCCAGCCCCTAAGCCCCCTGTCTGGAGCCATCCATCCAACTGAATACTCTCCCCAGGGACAGGGGGAGGAGAGTGGTAAGAGGGGGACAGGGTGGAGCAGGAGAAGAGGGAAGGGGTTGGAGAAGCAGGGGTCAGCCTACGCCCCTTGACCTGGTCAGCCGGCCAGCGCTGTGCTGAAAACACAGAACAAGTGTGTATCTATGGTTACATGGCATCCATACTGGTAGGAGTATAAGGGAATGACTTCGAGATGGAACGAGGGGCTGTTTCAAGAGTGGTTGTGTATGTGTGGAAGGCAGTGACTTTTAGCATGGAGATGGAACCTTTTATGAGTGTGCATGAGTGGAAGTGCAACAAGTTTGTGTTTTTATGTGTGTTGTAGCATTTGTAGTAGTGCAGAAGACAGTAAAGTTGTGTGTTTAAGTCGAACTTATGGTCTTCCTTTTACAGAATACACTGTCATGGCGGAGTCCCTAGAACGGTGTTTTAACCGGGCCTTATTAAAACACTTCCCATCAGAGGATGGCGACACAGACGAGGAATTCCACATCAGCAGGGAAGATAAGGAGCGTAAGGACAAAAAGCGCAATCGTAGCAGTAAATACTCGGGACCTGAAAGTCTCATCAAGGCGACCGAGCAGGTTCAGCGTAAGCGAAACTCCCAGGGGGGCAAGGGCAGCGCACCCTCAGACGAAGAGAACAGCAAACAGACACGACCACCTCCTCCCCCTCACTGGACAAACGGTCCGCCTTACCTCCACAGCCTGCGCCCAAGCCCGCAGCACACCCATGAAGGAAACATCAGGGGCATGTACCACCCAGGGCAACAGGTACCCACGGGATAACTTCACTTGTTTTTCAAAGTTCTTCTACGTTTCTGAAAACCTATGAACCTTATTTGTAACTTGTGCCTTACAATAATTTAACTTCTGATATGAATGCTTAAACCTTTTGGATGTGTTAGTTTTACTTCACTTGGTTTTTTTTCTGAAAGAGAGAGAAAAGCCGCAGCAGTTAATTCTTTCTATTTATTTTACCAGCTACATCATCCACCTGGTCCCGCTGGGCCGCATGGTCCTCATGGTCCACACATGTATGCCCAAAGAATGGCCATGGATCCCCGCTTTGCTTACCCAGCTCACATTTCCAGGCACAGAGACCCCAGTTTGAACCACTTACCCCACAACTTTAACATGCAGGTATATTGAAAAAAAAACAAAACAACAACAACACCACAATAAATGTATTCTAAACTTCACAGTTATGTATAACACTGCTTAAATTACAGTTGTTATTGAAGGGCCATTACAGTATCGTGATACTAGTAAAACAGATCTCTTTTTTATTATTGTTGTTTTTTTTTTTTGTTTTTTTTTTAGAATCGCATGGTTGAAGGACATCACATGAGCCCTGGGTATCCCATGGGCCCAGATCCAAACCAGCAGCAGCCTCCTCACCAGCACATGGGTCCCGCTCATGGCCCATCTCTGGGTCCACGTCCCATGGCCCTGCAGCCAGGACCGCCTCCTGAGGCCAGTATGTACCCATCCCCTCATCGTCCAGAGGGCCACAACATGCACCCCATTGGCAACAGATTCAGTGGGCTAGAAGGACCCCCTCAGCACAACTACCCAGGTTTGAGACATCCTGGTATGGGCCTATCCAACATGTGGACTGGTATGAATCCTCAGGAGAGACCCAATGGGATGCGCATGCAAGATCCAAACATGGTCAACCAGCGCAGCTTTAGTTATGGTGGAGTTCCCCCTCCAGTGGGGCATAAACCATGGCCGGAAGCTGCTGGATACCCCCACCCTCCTCCTAATGCCCAGTATCAGATGTCTGCAACAGTCAGTTCATCGGGGCCCATGTCTTCTCGTCCCCCAGTTCCCCACCCAGACTCCTCAGGCAGGACACGCTTGGCTTCCATGCTGGAAAGCCCAGAGATGCTGGCCCTACAGCAGCTGTCAGCCTCTTCTGGACCCCCCGCTGGTGCCCCTCATCAGCACATGGGCAACTTTCAGCAGCCTGGGCCCCCATCAGGAATTGGCAGCATCCCAGTTCACCCCTCTCAGCAGCCTCCCCCTGCCCCTGAGGTTCAGCTGCTGCACCCTGCTAGAGACAATGGGCCAGACAGCCAGCCTTCCCAACAGGCAGACAAGCAGCCCAAAGGTAGACCTGACCTTCTCCCTTAGTATTTCACCAGCGGTCTGTATTCTACATTAAGGAACCCGAGCATAGTCTAACCTTTTTCTGCACAACTGGTCTTTCCAGACATTCACGTCTCAATTTATTAATCAGCCCCCATCTTTGCCCTTTCTCTTTGTCAAGTGGTTTTTGCAATTTGATATTAATTATTTTTCACAGTAAGTGGAAAATTAAACAGTCAGTTTAATGAAATTTCTTGCTGGTTACAAAGATCTTAAAGAGATGGCATGTTATCAGCAGAAAGCAAAAATTGGTGTGAGTGTGAAATGGCCCCCCCTAATGTTTTCTGACTGCAATTAATACAACTCCCAGGTTTTTGTGACAATTATGTCACAGTTAAAACGTACCTGCTAATTGCAGCGAAACAAATCAATAAAGTTCTCCCCAAAATCTGATCCAGTTGCAATTTGTGATATGGAAAGCTGACATGTATTGAAATTCTCACATTAAAGGAATTGAACAGCACATGGTGTATTTTTAATTTTCTACTTTTTTGTTGTTCATTTGATTAGTTTGGATAAACAGTATAAATTACACAAACATTTGTTGTCTAATCTTTTTGTAAACTTTGATACAAATAATTTATTCATTCTGATTAAAAAGCTTGTCCTTGTAATCTCTCTAATAAGTTTTTCCTGCAAAACTCTCATTCTTATGACTTTAACTTTCCTTTCTTTATTCTGTATGTTAACAGATGCGGCGTCAGAGAACAAAATGACTGCCAACACCATTTCCATTGAGGCTTCATCACAAAAAAACACTGCTTCAGCTGACCAAGAGCAGCTGTCCATCGCAAACCCCACAGGTCACCAGAACAAGCCAGCAGAGGGAATGCAGAGCCCTCCTGCCCCTACATCAGACAGATCACAGGAGCATCCCTTCAAACCACAGAGTTCAACAGAGAGACTCAAGGAGGTAGACGGACAGAGACACTCTACCGACCACTGTCCCCCTCAGCACATTCGTGCCACTACTGTTTCATCCCATCCCAACACGAGTAACAACAGTTCCACTGATTCCACCCCACCCGCTGTCCCTCAGCAAGCACAGAACAGTCCACAGCAAAAAGCTCAGAGCCCTGCACTTCCTCACCAGGGCGTACCAACGCTGCATGTTGCAGCATCTCAGAGTTCCACTCAGCAAATGTCAGAGAACAACTTAGCACAAGTACAGAATGCTCTTCAACAAAGTGAACACCAGCAGAACACCCACAAACAACCTCAGGCAACCGAGGGTAACCCTCCTCAAAGTTCTGTACAGCAGGTAACCCAGAACACCCAGCAAAACAATTCTTTACTACCTCCTCATCATGTCCCCCAAGACTCTCCACAATGCACACCGAGCAGGCTAACCCAGCCTGGACCCCCTCAGCCAGCCCCTCTCACCTCTTTGCCACCCAGTCATCCTACCCCGTTACTACACTCCCAGCCTAGCCCAGCAGACCATGGAAATCAAAGACCTAGTGAGCCTACAAGTAGACCGGACACAGAAGGCACTGCTGTTCCTCCACACCACACCATAATGAAATCTGAGCCTCAGAATGGTGTTCATAAACACCAGGCTTTTAGCCCCAGTCCCCATCAAACCCTGCTGGTGGGCAGTAACCCAGGTATGGCGGCTCAGAGAGGGCCAGCACCCGCTCACAATCCAGCCATGCCTCCACACTCTCAAGGCCAGGCAAATGATAGCATGGGTCCGTATGGCATGGGGAACCATTCACATCCACACTTCAGCCAAACGAGCATGACCAGGCCCCCATCTGCTCTCCAGACTTATCAAAACCAGGCCATTAACCCCCTACACAATCCTGCTCACCACCCCGCCTACCACCAGCAGGGAGGGGCTGCCTATTCCTACCACATGCCCAGCCAACATCCTCAAGCACATCCTAACATGTACCCACCTCAGCAGTACCAGCAGCAACACTACTACCCCCAACTACATCACCAAGCTCAGGCCCATAGCCAGGTCAACAGCAGAGGAAGTTATCCACCCGAGGAGTGGCATCGGAACCATTACCAGCCTCGCCAACCAATGGCGCCCAACGCCTACCTACCTGTAGCCAGTGCCAGAAGCAATGGTCAATTGAAGGACAGCAGTGTGTCACCACTGGGCTCTGAGGGCTCAAGTGGCGCTAGTTTGGTGTCCCCTGGTCCTGTGCCTGAAGTAGGGCCACACGCCGGAGGCCCAGAGGAGGGGAAGCGTGAGAGCAGGGAGCAGGCCAGCGGTGGCAGCCCAACAAAGCAGGCTACCACTTTGGGCTCAGAGCGGCCTGAGAGCCCTAAAGAAATCCTGGACCTCGACAGTCACAATGCTGCCGCACGCCGCCGTAGCACCCTGCCACCTCAACAACATCAGCGTCCCCCAGCCTCTGCTATGATGTCTGGCTTAATTTACGACCCTCGTGCTGTGCGCCCTGGGATGCAACATGGTGGCGTTCCTCCACCGCGCATGATGTCTCAGGCCCGTGGAGGTGGTAATGGAGCCCTCTACCCTGGCCAGCCATATCCGGATCAAGGACGCTATGCTGCCCAAAGACCTCACCCACACCTGATGGAGGCTCTGCAGCGACCCCAGCAGTTGCCCTACTCCCCAGGTCAGACACGCATGGCCATGTACAGACACCCCCGACCCGCAGGGCACTTTCAGGGCATGATGATTCAGCAGAGAGGCCTGGCACCAGAACACTTCCTGCACCCAGGGTACAAGGATTCATTCTGTCTTGTGCATGTTTGAGAGAATATTCTCCCTGTCTCTGTAGTCTGATGTCATGACTTCTCTTTTTGAGCTTCGTTCTTTTTATACGAGTTGTCTTTCACACTAAAATGACCTTAAAATCTAATTAATAATAACTTAGAACACTTATTTCTTTGTATATGAAGGTAATCCAATTTGTATAAAAACAGGCAAAAATATTGTTGCTTAAAAAAATGTAATTTGGCCTAAGTTTGTC
>JAPQLA010000022.1:432013-451097 GCA_029822935.1 Naso vlamingii
ATTGACTTTAGACCAGGTTTTTGTTGGTCAATCGCGCAATTGCTTTCTGCGCCCTCAAAATAGCAATGCGCCATGAACGCCATTTTTAGACCAACACGCCCAGTTGCGCTCAGATGGGCGCAGGTGCATTTGCTAGTTTGACGGCGGGGGCGTTGGGCGTGAAAATGACAACTGCGCCGGTGTCAAACTAGCAATGACACTTGCCTCATGCCATAATGCGCCTTGCGCCGTCCGCTTTAGACTGTCAAAATAGGGCCCCATGTTTCTATCGTGCATGCAAAGTGCATTTAGATTTTTTATTTATTTTTTTAGCTAAACTATGACTGATGAAAGAATAAAGTGACTGTGGCCATTAGGTTGGCATATTTATGCTACAACAAAGCATCAAGATGGAAATGCTGCAGCTCAACAATTAATTTGTAAAAGTACCACCTTATGATTCTAGTTGGATTTTCAGCTTGTCCAACATTTAGTAATCTTTCCTCGCAAAATCAGCATTTATGATATTATAAATTAAGTCTGTCCCCAGAAAAATTTAACTTTGAGGAACTAGGCAAAGCAAATATTTCCCAGATGACTTATTACTGAGAACTGGGTTATGTGGTGCCAAAAATTTGATTTCCAATTAATAAAACTCATCTCCATAGCTGAACCTCTTCTGCTGCAGGGTTAATGACGTCAGTGAGGAGCAGGAATCAGTTTCCTGTCATTCTGACATGAAACTAATATACCAGAACACTCAGTTGTCTTACAACACTAGAACAGGGCCTCGGGGGAACAGATATCTAAATGCACTTCCACATCCTACATAATAGTTGGACATATCCCCAAAGGAGATACCAAACAATGACAAAATGACACTATATCAGTGCTCCAGGTCATTTTGTCTCATTGGGTTTGTTTCGTCTCTCTTTATGGTCATGTTGTTTATTTGTTTCTA
The DNA here is from genome assembly GCA_029822935.1 of Naso vlamingii. Taxonomy (NCBI): domain Eukaryota; kingdom Metazoa; phylum Chordata; class Actinopteri; order Acanthuriformes; family Acanthuridae; genus Naso; species Naso vlamingii. Next base: position 432,954 of record JAPQLA010000022.1, read on the forward strand.
TTGTGTGTCTGTGTTTTTGCAGCTTTTTTTGGTTGTTGTTTCTCTTTGTTTTTTTTTTTTCCTTTGTGGTCAGTTTGTGTCTTTTTCTAATTGCTTTGTGATTGTGTGTTTTAATTTCCAACAAGAAATTTTGACGGTCAAAAAAGTGGCTTTTTAAACAGCTGCATTTGCTGGGTAACAGTCAGTAACAATCGCAATATGCAGTATAATCATCCTATTCTTTTTTGCCTAAATTGTTATTGCTTATTTTATGTGACCGTATGGACAGGGATGGCGTGGATATTGTAACAAAAGTTTCTATTGATGCCTTGAAACTTTCTGCAGGGAAAACAAGTCATTATTGGGACCCATTGTATCCCACGGTCAACAAGAAAGTAAATTGAATGTGTGAAGCACAATAGGCAGCCATTAGTTGTATTTTCAGCTTTATCGATAACAGTAAAAGAGCAGCTTGGGTCGATAATGCTAACAAAGTGTTGTTGGAAACTCAGAGTGTGATGAATGTTTAATTACTGAGTTGTGGACAATAATAAGGAATATGAAAACAAGAGCAGAACTCTTCCAATGTGACCTCGATGAAGACTTTGTTGCTGCTGACATGTGCTGCACTGGTTTTAAACTTTTGTTCCACAGTCCGTTAAAAAGAAAGCAAACTTAATCTTTCCTCTGAGCTTTTTGCAATTTGCTTTCACCACAGTGCCAAGGAATCAAGGAATTATCTCTCTTTGTTCTGTTGTTTTTATGTTGTTTTTCTTATTTATCTCCCATATTCCTTCAGGGGAGACAGCGAAGTGCATGCAATAAACGCTTCACAGACAAAACTAAGCAAAAATATGACAATAATTCTTTTTAATACCATAAGTAGCTTAGCTAACCACTTTGCTGACACACAACCTCTAAACTGGTCCCCTAAATCCTCAGCATCAACTTCAGGGCTTTTTGTGTCAAATCAAATTCAGGCATTAACAGGCAGAGGTTTGATATTAAAGCCTCGAGGTGATGCAAGATTGAGTTTGAAAAATTGTTGCAATTAGTCTGTGCAAAGTATTTTTTCCAATTGCTTGTCAGTCTTTGTCCTGTGATGCAGTAGAGTGCCTAATTTAATACACTGAGGCCGCTTCAGTGTTGGCCTAAAGGGTTTTTGACTTTACCTTCACTTCTCTGCATCAGACTGACAGATAACAGCACTAGCTAATCAACACAAGGCTCTGTTTTAGTGTTGCAAGGTTTAAACGTTTAAACCAGAAAGTCTGCGGCATAAAAACATTTGGTAACACTTAAAGCGTCCATCTATATTGCATCATGAACATACTTTAAATGTATTATAATGCACCTATAGTGCTGTATAATTATGAACAAGGTTAGGATTAACCCTAACCTTAATTATAACCACATACAGTGCATTATAAGTGTGTTCATAACGTGTTATATATGTTCATAATGCTTTATAGGGACAGGCTTCATAGAAAATGTTACCAAATATTTTATCAATTCCTTTACAGTATAGAAGAATGCTGTAATATTTTTTTACCTGGAATGAGTGTTTGCACATAGCTGGCAAAGTGACAGCTCTATATGTGTGTGAGATCAAGGTCATGTGGAGTGGGAATGACCAGGAAAGAAGAAAAGTTTCATCCTCGCATTTGATAACCTAGAGTTCCATTATATCCGTACCGTCATATTTTATAATTAGACGGACTGAAGTAGATAGAGATGCACAAAAAGGAGCATTTCATTTAGGGAGCAGAGCTGCAATGATCAATATTTTGGTTTACAGAAAAAAAGAAAAGATTATGTGTAATGTAAAAGGAGTCACCCGTAATGACAAACTCACAGTCCCCCTCATCACCACTGATCATTTTTAACATCTTCCAGGTAATGATTTGTTTTTATAGACTAAAACTTTTGCTTGGCTCTGACTTCTCTAATTGTCTCCAACAGCAGCAAGCAGCTTAATTCAGCAAAAAGTTATGATGAAACTATGGTTTGCTGCCTGCTCAGTACAAAGATACAAAAGTCAGTGACTAGCTGGTTATCACTGCGAAGCAATTAGCAGGTAGATAGGCAGATTTCCCTGCAGGAGTTGGAGTTAAGCAAAACTGAGGAAATGTTGTGAATATTAGACTTACATTCTGCTAGTGGCCAAGCAAACTGTATCTGCTGGGTCTGTAATAAGGTGATAATTTACTAACATTTGCCATAAGGCTTTATAAGCTTTATGATAAGTCAATAAACTGTTTCAAGGTTCAAGATTATTTATTAATTATTTTATAACAAATGGATAAATGAAAAACAAGAAAAAAAATGTTTTTTTCCATAGATGACTACTAAACCATATGCATAATTAAAATTATAACACTATGAAGAATGAATAAATTAAATATATAATATAAATAAAAGAGAGAGGAAACTACTACTACTACTTCACATTTAAATGCTAACGACAGGTTGAGATATGCCACAGCTTGAGGCTCGGCTGGCTGCTGTCTTTTCGTATCCTTTGGGCTCGGCAGAGGCACCTCATCAATATCACTGATGCTCAGTAAAAGGGTACCAATGATGTTCTCGGTGGTTTTAATCAGAAAACCTCTCTGTCCTGGGTCGTGCGCATCCAGTGCACGTTCAGTTTGTGATGTTTCCTGTCAGAATGCTTTCTATTGCTCCTCTGTAAAACTTGACGAGAACTTGGCACAGGCATTCTGCTTTTTATATATTTCACAATGGAGTTCTATCCTTGTCAGTGGTTGCAGTCATGGATAAACAGAGTAAACAAGGAGGGGGCACACAGTGTTGTCCACATTTTGAATTTTTACTGATGTTTTGACCCTATTTATCAGCTCGTAGTAAGTAGGTAACAACAAAAGGTAAATATGATTGACAGACCAAAATGGAAATTAAGGAGAGTTTTGTGGCTGCCAGGAATGATTCTATAGACATGACCCAAAGTATTTTTCGACTCGTGGAGATGTGAACATACTGGTCAACCTTAGGTAAAAGTTCTGAGGTCTGTTTGATGCCCTGCAATAGATTATGCCCAAAATCCACAGTACATTTAAAACCAAAAATGAAAAAAAAACAAAGACAAAAGAAAAACTGACCTCTAACAGGAAATTTTTCATTTAATTTTGAAAACTGGACCACCAAGAATAAATTGACCCAGCAATCACAAACCATAGGTAGCAACAAAGTGGTATACAAAATGCAATCATTCACAACCCTGCTGTTTTTGACTTTGCTGAACTGATTGAGGCACCTTGACTGATTTCTAAATTACTCCTGCAACATTACCATTCATTTGCTCAAAGGGAACCCAACCCAGTGATCCGTGAAGTCTATAGGAACTGATTGGACCAGGAATTGAGACAAGGAGAGCGTGTGAGGCATTGGCCCGGTCAACAAAGAGTTCAGTGGTTTCTAAAAAAGTAATTTTCTGGAATCAGACCATGTCCACACCCACCGTTTAAGAACAGTTGCAGTGCGAGTGGAGGCACTGGAGTGTTAAGAAAATGCAAGACATATAACTAAGGTGCCAAATTGTGTGAAACTTTAAATATATTGAAAATACTAAGAACTTTTTTTTTCAACATTCACATGTGGATGTCTTTATTATTTTTTATGCAAAATGTAGCTTAACAACCAAAATATACAATAACATTTGCAGCAACATTGTAGTTAAATAGAATTTTATATTTAAAATAAATATAAGATATGAGCAATATGAGGAAATTTAACAGTTACTACATAACCTTGTACTGCAAATACTTTCATTTATTTTATCAATGCAGCAAAATTTGAATTAAGGTTGTTTAAGGGACTATTTTTTAATTTTGTTATTCTTAAGAACTGAATTCTTCTTTTATATTTTTCTCTGGCCTTACTGAATGCTGCTATAGGACCTGTGTTCAGAAGAACTTTATGTCCCCTCAGACTCTTTTTTGCTATTACTAATTTAGTTTGCTGATTTACAGTCAATATATGATCACAATGGTCAGGTGGTGTGATCACACATATCTTTATGAGTCTGCTGACAGCTGCACTCACTTCAAAATAGTGCATTAAGAGTTGAAGGGACGACCTTGGTTACAAGGTAGCACTATGGCAAAAGCGACATAGATATACTCTTATTTTCTATTTATCATATACATTTGCTGGACATAATAAGACATTCATGTGGAGGAAAAAAAAAGGAAGGTCACCATTTTTGTTATTAAATAGTGACGTGACATAAAAATGACCACAGGTAGAATAATTTGTAATGTCACACAGAGACAGTCACAGTTGAACTTAAACTCAGCCCCATCACTGTACATCCAATCATAACATTCAGCACTGTTATTAACAAATTTTTTTTTTCTTTTTCTTTCTTTTTTTTCCACATCTAACTAGAATTATCTTCAGATTCAGATTCAGACAACTTTATTGATCCCTGAAAGGGCAATTCGTTTCACACCCATTACCTCATACAAAATACATCAAATTAGTCCACAATTATTACTAGTTGAACGTAATAATGGCACACATCAGAATTATACAACAGCACATAAACATTTGATTGTGTATGTACGCTGTTATCTTGTTTAACACTTTACTTAAAGCATCCATTAAAAATGCATTATGAACATACTTATAAGTGCTATAATCAGGGTTGGGCAGTAATGTGTTACTTCGTAACTAAACGTTGCATTACTTAGTAATGCATTACTTAGTTACTTAGTAACGCATTAGTGTAATTTTATTACTTTCCCCAGCTACTAGTAAAGGGATTACAACTGCCAAAACAGTAATTACATTACAGTTACTCATCCAAGTAACTCAGTAGTTACTGCGTCACTAGAAAGGGCCATCGACATCCTGGCACTAGCTGCACTCCTGATCTCTGACAAAAATATCCATCCTCAGTTATCTTTTGAAAGTATTATAGAGTGGAATAAGTTTTGGGAGCTGGCAAAACAGGTTGTGCGTCACTTTTTCAAGGAAGTCGGTTGAGTTGCAATAGTAATGTAGTAAAGCAACTAGTAATGTAACTACTTATTTTTGATACAAAGTAATATTTTAAGTAAATGTATTACTTTTATAAGGAGTAATCAGCAATAAGTAATTTATTACTGTTTCAGAGTAACTGGCCCAACACTGGTTACATAATCATAGTTATAAGCAAGGTTAGGGTTAACTCAAACCATAAGATTAACCACATATAATGCATTTTAAATGTGTTTATAATGCGTTACAATGTGTTATATATGTTCATAATGTATTTTAATGCATTATAAAGACAGGCTTCATAGAAAGTGTTACTTTAGCTTGTTATCTTATCCTGACCTCAACCAAAGTTTTGTTGCAACACTGATGTTCTTATCTAGTGATTGGAATGCTTTTACTGTCAGTTTGTTAAACAAAATTGATGTTGAAGAAATTCAGCAGCATTGTTTTTTAGTTGTTGCTACAGTAACCATGATGACGGAGGTGCCCCGAAGCTGAACTAAGAACTATTTTAATAAATTAAAATTTCTTTTTTTTTCCCTTGTCCTGACTACGTACCTGTTTTAACCCAAACCATGACCATTTCCTTAACCTTGCAAAATGCTTTTCTGCCTAAACTTAACCTAATCCATCCCTATTCTAGAGACAATGAATGCGTCTCAAGTCTCTTATTTGACGTTTCCTCCCTCCTCGATCCTTGCTTGAACTGGAAGTTGTTTTGGCGACGCCATCTTGAGGACCGTTCCAAAGCTCTTTTTTGACCACCAAAGATCGAAGAATGAGGAGCGATCATTGAGGAGCGATTAGCGAGGATACAGGAGTCCTCGGAAGGTCCTCCGCGGAAGTCTCCCAGCTCAACGATCGGTTAGAAAAACTCCACCGCCACAGCTGGAGCATTTGAATGAGATGGCGGAGAAGCAATTCAAGGTTAAGTGGGCCATATTTACTTCTTTCTTTGCACTGAATTAATTTAGACGTACTAACAAGAAGGAGTCGAGAGAGCAATGATGTGTAACACACAAATAATACGAGCGTGATAATACATTAAAAAACATCATATCAGATATTAGTGAAGATTGGAAAAACAGAAGAGGGGCTCTACATAGAATTTGGAGTGTTTGTGGAAATATACGAATGGGCAGTTATTTCAAAATGACTTGGCTAAAATAAGACAAAACACAGCAGATAGCAGCAGTGGGGAAACACTCCAGCCACTTTAAAGAAAAACAAAAAACAAAAAAACACTCCAGCCGCTTTCTGCAGCAGATCCAGCTGCTCTCATCATAAAGGGACATTGCTTCATGTGACGTCGCCGAGGAAAGGACGTCTCAGTTCTCTTAAAACATCTTTCCTCATTTCCTCTCTCCTCACTTTGGTTTCCTTGCGTCTCTCCATGCATCCACGGTGGGCGGGACCAGGACGCAAGGAAAGGACGCAAGTGAGGGAGATGCAATTAAAGAGACTCGAGACGCACACAATGTGCCCCTCTCTAACACAAACCCCATTACTCTCCCTTTTCTAGTGGATTTTATTAACATTTTATTAAGCAATGGCATAAATTCTCAAATGAAAAATGACTTGTGACAGCGCCCTGGAGCCAGTCTCATTACCTAACCCAACTTAAACATAGCATAGTCACATCATAAAACTGAATTATTTTTACATTAATGATTTGGAACAATTTTTAAAGCCACAGACAAATGATGTCATCCTAATAATTTTAAACGGTTTGAAACAAAACATATTCAGCAGTTTGTTTAAAAAAAAAAAAAAGAAAAATTCATTTTTTTACTCTTCATTCGTTCCACATTTATCACATACATTTTAAATATCAAGTTGCACACACTAACGTGCTCAAAACACTCACATTTAGCCTGGCTGAAACCTTGTTGGTAATGCAAATTGCATTGTGAGGTATGTTTACTCAGTGGTGAACAAAAATGGTCTCAGGTTCACTCAAGGCTTAGATAGCCTGTTTATAATCCAATTCTGAAAGAGCAAAGTGATTGGAAAGTCCAGAGTCCTTTTAATTGACTTTGTCTCCACAGTTAATAAGGTAAGACAGTAAAAGATAGACAGCAACAGCTATTAGTGACACTGCTGGCCACAATTAGACTAACATACAAAGTTCCTCTTGGCTCAATAAAAAAGTAAGACGTCTCGGTTATCTCTCTTTCACAGAAGGTCATGATAAGCAAATTAAAAAAAAATGGGCTTTCAGGAGCTAGGAAGGTGAGACCTCCTCTCTCACTTTATTTTTAAGTGTTGTTCAAGGACGTTATTTTGTAATTTTCCACCATACTGATTTTGCAGCTAATGAGGAAAGAGATTCATCTGTGGGAGCTGTTAATCTCCAAGTAAATTCCTTTAATTGTAATGCAAATTGATTTTGTTCGTACAACGTTAATGTAAAAACTTGGTAAACAGTACTAATGCCGTTAGATCATCTGAATATTTACAAGCGGAGAGCACTGTGGTGACAAATTAACTTATACAATCAGTAAGTCCTATAATCACATCAGAAATATGGACATTTTGCTCAGAGGAACTAAAAGGCTACGATATATTTCTGAACAATGCTGCTTTTGAGCAGTTTTTGTTTGATTCACAGGCTTTAATTTTCCAAAATGAATACAAGGGAACTGCTGGCACCAAATTTGTGGATAATAATACATAACTGTTCAGTATTTGCATCATATGAAAAGGTGAAGGGATGACGAGAGTGCATTTAACAATGCAAATTAGACAAAGAGGCACCTGCAGAGGGAAGAAGAGAGAATAAAATGCCAAAAATTCACAGACAGAGGACTTCACTGGTGTGGCACAGAAATCCAGTTTACTTGTGGTTCCTGCTTTTTATTATTCCTATTTCATCAGGACTCATCCAGGTACATCTTTTTGGAGCATGCATCATAAATCTGCCCTGCGACTGCTCAAACACCCACTGAGTTGCATCAGTGTAAATCTATCCTAGATGTCAACGTGCTGAGTCTGTCCACCGCTCCTCAGAGTTATATAGAGAAAAATCACAGGCATCTGACCGCAAAGACACACAATAAGCACAACAGTGGAAACAAATTGGTACTCAGGGGAGCTCTGATGCCTCTTTTTTGCTACCCCGTTTGGTGGGAATGACATCATACTCCAGCTGCTGCAATAGGCATGAGTCCTGCTGAGGACTGTATGTGTGTGCGAGTGTGTTTAAAGCATAAACTATAAGACAAAAATCACTATGCATGCTGTGCAGCTCAGCACGGAGTCTCCATGCATACTTATGTCTGATACTGTGTGCTTTAAAACATGCAAAGGTCAGGACGATCTGCATCATGCTTGCATAAATCCTCTCGCTGACACTGTTTACAACGTGAGTAAAACATCTATTTTTTACTCCATGTTTCATGGCTTGTTCTCTGCATGTATTCTTTTCCCCCTGAGGATAATAAATGCCGTTATACGCTGTGTGGCACTACCATCCCCAGCAGCTATCTTTTTTATTCTTTTGTTTCTTGAGCAAAGCCTCAGACTGTGAAGTTAACCAACCTGTAGAAAAAGCAGGTCACATCTCGATGCTATCAGTAATTGGCACTAATGCTAGAATGTTGCCAGTGAGTCTTATATCTGAACCTTGTATATGAGCTTAATAATATATCCTCTGAAGCACCACATAATACTGTAAGTGTGTCAATCAATCAATCAAATTTGTTTTTGTATAGCCCGAAATCACAAATTGCAATTCGTCTCAGAGGGCTTCACAAACCGCACAGGTGTGATGTCCTCTGTCCTTAGACCCTCTCACCAGGTGAGGAAAAATTTAAAAACCCTGAATCGATGGAAAGAATCAAGGAAAATAAGAAACCCCTGAGAGAACCGCAGAGGAGGGATCCCTCTCCCTAGGACAGACAGACGTGCAATAGATGTCACATGTACAGAACACAACAACAAAACAATCACCATCTACACTAAGTAATCACTATACAACATGTAATCACTATTACTACAATGTTGCTGCTACATTTTGAATTATGAGATATAGGCCTATATGAGAGTCTATAGATCCAGAAGGAGGAGAAGTCTATGAGTCAAAAAAGTGTCAAGTCAATCTGCCTAAAAGTACTAAAAAAAAATAAAAAATAAAAAAATAAAGGCCCCCTTCAGTGAAAGTCAAGTTTATAATCACATGTCCATATAGCATATGTACACGACAGCAAAATAAGTGATAATTGGACATTCCTGAGCATTTACAGTAAGTCACTATTGTAGTCATATAACCAGGGTTTAATATCTGACATTCCTTAGAAACCAATCCTGTTAACATGTGGGTTGGGGCTACGGTGAAACGTCATCACAAAGCCAAGTCCCATTACTTTCAAAATGATGCCTTCTTGTATTGCACCATCTTAAACTACAGGAGCCAAATGCAGGCCTGCTGTAGATTTTTCCAGAATACTGGTTCTCCATGAAACTATTCAAGCCAACATATTAGTCAGACAGTAACTTTATTCTTTTCTTTTACTCGTGTCTAACAAATCTGCAGTGTGCAGTGTTAGCTCATGTTAGTGTGTGTCATTTTACATGGCTTGGGTCTGTTGATGAATAAAATTAGGGCGTTTTCACACCAGAGCTGTTTGGTCTGCGTACAAACGAACTCTGGTGCGGGTCGTTTGTGGTATGAGTGCGATCCGACCCAACTGCAGCGAGCATTGCACATTGTTGGACTAAACCAGCTCCCGTAGCCTGCAGCACTGTCCATTAAGACTGTCTAATTGGAAAAGAAAACACTTATCAACGCTAAGCAAAATGCTATTGAAAACTGAGAAATACTAACTAAATGGAGATAAGTGCTGCTGCTCTCACACAGCAAGCACATGGTCGCTCAGCTCTCGCTCTGCTGCACTCTCTCGCTATGAGCAGTGGTATGTATAACCTGACATATTCCGGAAGAAAACGAACTCTCCCTTCTCTCCGTCCACAAAACCCACGTGAATTGTGACCAATGAATGGGCGACAGCTCTCATGCGGCTTTTGCTGATAAATTTTGGTTTGTTCGAAATCAAACCAAGCAAGGGGGAAACACACCGAGTCCACCAACTCATCAACTGATTTGGACCAGAGCGAACAAACTATAGGTGTGAAAACGCCCTTACAGCAAACATTTCTCAAAACACATAGCAGGCTGCTGATGAGGTCTGTGTGTTTGATGGTATTAGGATCTTTGGGTTGCCTGTTCTCCTTTTCCTTTAGTTTCACAAATGTGTAGTTGGGACTTAGAGTGCTTTCACACCAGCCTTCTTTAGTTTGGTTGAATCTAATTACATTTCCCCCATTTGGTCCGTTTGCACAGGTGTTAATACAGCAGGTATACTCAGGTGTGTACCAGGGAAGTGGACTAGAAGCAGACTATTGGGTGTGAAAGCACGCTTAGTGTGTGACTTTCAGATGGCTCCGCTGTCAACAGTTGGCCACACCCCACATGGATCAGCTGGAATGGAGCTGCTGATCAGCTGATTTCTCCTCCCTCTGTCGTGGACTGGCAGCTGCCTGACATGGCCGTCTGGAGCGGTAACACTGACAATGGCGGCTGTGATTTCCTCTTGGTCAATCTGCCTCTGTGCCTCTAGAGATTTCTGTATCTTTGTATGTTAACTTGAATGAAAATAGCCTCATAGCTACTGTTTACTCAGAGTCTAGTGTACATTCATATTTTGACCGATGGCACTCGATGGAACATTTACAAGCCATAGGTTAGATGTGTTTTTTTCTGTTTACTTAACTGCTTATGGCACCACATGTAAGATTCTTTGTTTGGTCCACTAGACTTAATGGGCAGTGTTCTGATATATTTTTGTTGCAGGTAAGGTAGTGTTGTTAGCCAGGCTATTTAAAGCTGGTCACTGCTTTGATTATAGGCTGTGTGAGACAGAGGGTCTGGGTGAGGTGAGCTAAAATGTTGTTTTGTTGATTTTATGATTTGATGCCACTCACTGCCTATCCCTTACTCTTGCCTCTTTTTGTGTTTATTTGTATTCTTCAGACTGTGTCCACATTTCAGACTGTTGGTTACTAAGAAAGCCATTAATAAAAGCTTGGCACTCCGCACACCCATTCAAAAAACGTTGCTTCTCTTTTATTCCTAGACTTTGCACATCTTTAGGGTTGTAACAGGTGGGCAGAGTGGAAGCTGCAGGCTAGTGGCAGAGGGATGTGTGGAGACAGCGGGGAACAATGTAGATCCACACAAGGAAAAAGTAGAGAATTACTTTTAAGCTAATGCAAGGCAATAAGGGACTTATTTCATGGGAAAAAACAACAAACAAATCAAACTTATAAATAATCAGAGATCATAGATGAGATTTGAGTAATAAAATCAATGCTTGGAGAGGAAGTTTTACTTAAGTTGATCTATGGTAGCTGAGTAGCACTCAGGAACACACCGGAAATCTGTTGAACAACAGACCTTTCTTCACTAGAGTTTGCAAAAAGTATGGAAATCGTTGCTAAATGAAATTTTTATCCAAAGGGATTCTCTTTAATTTAGTCAGTAATTTGTGATGGGTTATCACATAAAGACAGATGCTGTGTTGACAGCTTTGACCCCGACATCCACGACCAAGATCTTCTTTTATTGCCTCATTTGCATATCAGGAGTTCCTGTTTTAACACCTTTCTGTGCACAAGACAACAAAGGAAATGAGTTTCATCGACCTTGAAATATGTCAATGACAAACTGAGAGCACAGAGGAACTGCTAAAAAAGAGACTTCTTATGGTGTTTTGTCTACTTGGCAAAACAGATCTGACTCTGAGAGGCTATTAAGTGCAATATTTACAGCACATTAGCTGTGCACTTTTGCATTTAATGAAAGAGGCTGTTCTTCCTTAGTTGTCTTTGCAGCTTCATTTTCTGACTCTTTTAAGATGTCCTACTAATGACCACAGGGAAGCTTAATAAGGCTTGTTTTTTTTTAAACAAACTTACATAATTACAATTACAAAGAAAATAGAAAAAACTCCAAGAACAAATTGAAGATTGATTTATTCTGTAAGTAAGCAAGTTGTAGGAATAGTTCCCAGGAAAGTGCTTATTTGCTATAAAGGCAGACACCACCAAGGACCCTCCCCCATGCAAGCTACCTCCTCTTCCTGTTGTGCATGAATAATTTGCCTGTCCAGTGCTGGTCAATCACCAGAATACCAATGACAATCAAAACCTGCACAAGGCTCCTACTGCAACTTTTTGGCTGGTCCTGAAAGGAACCTGCCCAACATATGGGTCTGTCCATGACTGACTGACTGAACATATTTACAAGCATATTTTGATGAGTGCAGTTTGTCCGAGGAGCTACAAGAAGACCTGACACAGACCCAACACAGTGTGTCACAGTGTGTCAGGTCTTCCCATAGCTCCTCGGGTTTGCTTGACAATACGTGGGTCTCTCTGGAGCTGTTACATTCTCAATTAGTTTGCTGTTAGCATGTTGCTAGTGTTAGCTTGAAGGCCCCTCTGTTTGTCAATGCTGGGCACAGCCAAGAATAAGAAGCTCGCTTCTGTGTGCCTTTGCTTATGTTTTGGACTGTTTGCACATGCCAGCTCATAATGTAGCCTTTATGTTTGGATTGATTTAAAACACTCTTTGCCAATAATAGCAGTGGCTATAAGCTGTGTGATTAGAAGAGACCAGAGGAGCAAGATTGCTTGTCGACTGGCGCAGAGAAATGTGCTTCTGGTATTTACAAGCTAATGCTAGTGAAGTGCTAACAGCAACCTGATAGAGGAGAATTTGTCTATGCCGGGCACAGCCAGGAAAAAGAAACTCGCTTTTCTGTGCCTTCGCTTTTGTTGTGGATCGTTTTGACCGTGTAAAACGCAGTAAAATCAGTTAGCACGTTGCTAGCGTTAGCTCATAGGACACTAACTAACTTGCATGCTACCTCGTAATGTAGCCTGTACATTTGCACTGGATTGGTTTAAAACACCCTGTGCCAATAATAGCAGTGCCTTTAGGCTATATGATTACAAGAGTCCAGAGGAGCATGATCGCTTGTTGACTGGCGCAGAGAAATGTGCTTCTGGTATATACGAGTTAATGCTAGGGACGTGCTAACAGCAAACTGGCAATGGGAGAATTCAGGCTCTGCATTGCTTCGCAGAGCTTAAGCCCCCTGTGTGTCCCTGACGTTACAGTGTTTTGTCAGAAATATGGGCTGTGTTCAAAACCGCATACTTACCTACTACATACTTCAATACTCATACTATCCATACTCCATACTGCATACTCAATCGATCAAACAGTATGCAAAGCGTTTACACTACAGCATACTACATGATAACCCACAATGCATTGCGCTCCTACCCGAGCCGAAATCGACAGACTGAAGCTGATTTCACTTTAGCTCTAAACTCTTTAAATATATCACTTTATCGAGATTTTTTAAAAAATCAGGTGAGAAAGTGGCTGTTTAGATCCCAAGTGTGTCGTTTATTTGTCCAAATACCGACCGTTTACAATTTCGTTCGGACGAATTCGGCGAAATTTAAGCTAGCTGCAGTGAGCAACGCACTTCCGGTTATTTTCACAAAATAAAACACCCCTTTCCCTTCCTCATACAAAAAACCATAGTGATAGATCAGTGCTGTTACTTTGAAAACAAGAAGCGAACCTACCTGCAATATATCTTGCTTGACACCGCCGTTTGGACTGATCTCGTCCAGTTAATTTGACCTGTCATGATGCCTTACCAGCGGAGAGTCTTGTCAGCTATGAGACGAAGATCGGCCCGCTGTCTTTGGTACATCATGGTTGCTATCGACTTGGGCTTGTTGTCTGATGTAAGTTACTTGTATTTATTTTATTTTTTAAACTTTTTTCATCAATGTAAATCCAATGAGAAATCGCTAACATAACATACCTCCCAGCATAAAAATTGGAGGGAAAATTATATCTATAACCTTACTCAGCTTGGTAAATTTACATCATTAAGAAACAAAGTCTATCGGTGACGTCACGTCGCGTTGCATCTTGGGTAATTTGAGTGTGAGGAGTATGCTCATGATGCATACTCAACATTTCTGGCGAATGTAGTATGCATCCGGGAACTTCGTTTTCAGGCAGTCACTGCCAAAACACACAACACAGATTTAAAAAAAAACAATAGCCATCCCAAATGTGTGCAAATGGAAAGACGTGAAAATAAAAATTTGTTGCAACACTTAAAATTCCTTGAAAGTTCTTTATAGAGGCAGACATACCAATAAATGGCTGAAAAAAAAATGCATTTCCAAGTGCAAGTCACCTCTTTGGACTCAAACATAGGCCTACTTATACCATATCATGTATGTGCAAATACGCTACACTCAAACACAATTGTAATTAACATAACATATAGGGAATATGATTGTAAACACTATTTTTTGACTATACCTATTACTATCTATAAATTTACACACTGATCAAATACTGTCACCCGTAGCCACAGAAATTATTAGTGTCTGAGCGCCACGTAATGCAAACGTCCTATTGTTCCAAGATGCACAACTATATTTTTCACACAATCATATCTTGATTGGCTTACTAAGACTACCGCATAACAACTACTAATATCCAAACATGCTCATGTTTCACATTTCCTCCAATTATTACTAAAACATAGTGGCCAAAAAAAAAAAAAGAAAAGAAGAAAAAAAAATGCATTTACCAGAGAGGGCCAGCCATATACTAGGTTTTAACCTAGTCTTGTTCTTGTCAGACATTTTTATGCTTTGAATTTTCACTTTATATCCTCTGTGCTGCGAATCCTTCTTAAACGTCTTACTCATTTCACAGAAGAGGTATGTTGTTTTGCACAGTTTTTCAAATAAGATACAGCTTATTAATAATAAACTTTATTAATTTAAATTAATTAATTTAAATTTATTAATAAAAGTTTTCACAAATGTTACGCTCAAGAGGATCCAGAGTCATGGACTGCTCACCAGTTGTCATGCAAAGTTCACTGTCAAGTGATAAATAACCCTGGTATCTACTGAGACATGGTGTAATGAATTAGCAGAGAAGGACCGTGTGTACATTGTGCTGTGTGGAAGGAATGACCTTGAGAATGTCCTTCTTATTGCAGACTGTTAATCAAAACACATTACAGACACAAGCTGGAGAACGGTACCTCATCTCAGCACTGATCAAGGTCGAAGTTCTTTTCTTTTTTTCTTTTTTCTTTTTTTGCCTCTTTCATCTGGAGCATGAGGTACAGCTTGATATGAATAGCCATGCTCTTGAGGAGGGCATCCCTGCTGTGTAAGGGCAACGATAAGATTGGAATTAAATGTAAAGAACATATGGTGCATTTTACAGGACTGGTTAGAGTTTGTGTCCGACACAAAAGAATGACATATGACAAATGACAAATGTTAAGAGTTTACAGTCACACCAGGAGATCTGTGAAGCTGTGGGCTGAAACAAATATCAGGTACAGATAAAGTGATAGCATGTGAGTTGAACGTGTCAATATATTTCCTTGTGAGATGAAGGAAAATCATAGCTGTGTCTACATCATTCTTTAATACAAGCACGCACGACACATAATCAACTTTGTGTTTTACTTTGTGGAGAGAAAAAGAAAATTCTCTTACATCTGCCAAAAAACACATTATAGGCCCTGTAATCACACAGAAGCTTCTGAATGAATTAATGCTTCAAAAAGTTGATTATCAAACTGATATCAAGTTAACTAAACCCATGTCACCTCATTTTACTTTGTGCATCTTATTACTACTTTACAAATTATGAAGACCTTAGGAAGAATAGCTGCTGCTGTGCACAAGCCAGTGGGGATCTTAGTAAATAAACAAACTTATAATGCAACTTTTAAAACCAGGGTTTCAAGGTGCCTTACAGGCATACAATTAAAATCACTGGGTAAAAACAAGAAAACAGAGATGTTAGTATAAAATGTACAAGAACACAAAGCACAAGTCGGTGCATGTCTAGTCTGAGTGCAAATCCCGGCGTAACTGCAATTTTGTGCAGGTGCAAGTGCAGCTGCACTGTGTGCACTGGCAAATTAGGTAAACCGGCTTACGCCAAGATGGGTGTGACGGTGCAACGGGGGAGTGTCGATAAAGGGTTAGTAACACTAATATTAATAATTAATAATCAACATGTTAATAATGAACGACACGTCCAATTTCAGCTAATCACGTAAAATAATAAGTTGACTCTTTTCTATTGAAGTCGATAGGAATCAGGCAGCTGCTGCACGTCATGATGCGGCAGTCATTTTCCATCAACTGAATGCAGCCACTGCGGATATAAAGCAGGAGTGGGCATACAAATACCTGCATGCATGACAAGAGTCAATATTTTTAATGATTAAAAATTCTGCATTCAGTCAGTCATTTGGGCTATTTTTTCAACATTCAAATAAACTTTTCACCCGTTTTCCAAATCATGGTTTCGCTTGTCTCTGTCAATCAATCAGCCCGGGAGAGCAATAGACTTTGCGATATTTTGCAAAATGTTGTTTTTTGAGGAAGACACCAACAATATGGGTTGAAGCAGAAATTTTTGTTTGATAAAAATATCTTGTGAATTTTGGAAATTATTTGATCCATATCTTCTCAATGAATCTGGACCTCTTTTTCACTTTTAAAAACTGAACTTATGAGACATGCTCGGATCACACTGAAACAGTTCAGCTTTGATGTTACATTCCTTCATCAGCAGGGCGCCTGGCTACTCATTTATTATGAATCATTTTTAACTTAAAAAATCAGCCTGGGACTGATGGACCATGTAGGAAGTATCTAGTCTGGATTCAACCATAAAGAGCTGTAAAAACAAACAAGGCTTTTCTCTGATCAGGAAAGAACTTTTAACAACACAACATCAGTGACATTACAAGCACATTGCTCTTCATCAGTTATGTTATAAATAAATGTCCATTAAGAGCCTGAACCTCCTGGACAAGGAGATCAGTTTCCTCTTGCATAAAGTTTGGCTGGCGGATCCGGTCTGCTGCCTCTTCAGCCATGTCGAACTGCACCACAGCGGATTTAGGGGTGATAAGAGGAGCTGATTTGATTGGCCATGATTGAAGTCAGTTGTGATAACACCCACACACGTGCATCCCTCCTATTTCCCCGCCGCATCTTGCACCGTTTCAAGAAATTGCCAGAAAAGATTTGGCCACGCCTACTTGCAGCCTCTAGCACAGCTATGCCTATGCTGTGCCTGATTCACAAAAATAGACCCCAATAAATCAAAATATATATAGTAAAGAAGAAATATAACTAGAAAATTGCATTCCCTGCTGAAAATGCCGTGTGAATGCTGAAAGCTGAAATGCCAAAGCATTGCTAAAAAAAACAAAAAACATGCAATAAATTGCAAACAAAAGCTAATGTTGAAAACCACACTGCCGATGATCCTTGTAGCTACAATGTAAAACGGGCAGAAGTGGCGTTTGATCGATTATTTGATAGAAAAGTAAGAAGTGAAATGGATGTGTTGGTTAAAGGTAGTATGAAGGTAAAAGGAACAGTTATATTTGGGTGAAATAAACCATGAACCTTTAAAAGTATTGAATGCAAGGAATTAAAAAAGTAGCAGGAGGATGAATGTAATGTTAACATTTGGAGGTAGTTCAAATAAGTGTACAAGCAGGAAAAGCATAAATTGCTGAACACTGTCAGATTTAAATGTTTTCTTTCATTCAAAGCAAGAGGAGAAAAAAGGGAGACAGGAGGAAATGGAAGGCGGGAGGAGGAGACAGGAGAAGATAGTAGACAGGAGGACAGAGGAGGAGACATTAGGAAACAGGAGGAGGGGGAAGAGAGAGGAGAAGACAGGAGGAATGAGGAGGAGACAGGACGAAGAGGAGGAGGAGAGAGGAGGAGACAGGAGAAGGAGGAGGAGACAGGAGACAGGAGGAGAGAAGAGGGAGACAGGAGGAGAGAGGAGGAGAGAATCTCCCTCCACTCTAGGGGTCATGTGACTCACTCTAGCCAACTGACGATTCCACAATACACACCCACTATAAAATCTGAAGAGGGGCAGAATAAGTATAAAACTAAAAATTAGGGTGAGTTGGCAGAGGGTTTGAAGATTTTTCAATGTATTTAAATGGGGCAAAATCTTGTGGAAAAAGCTAAATATTTCAAAAAGAGCTGAAC
>JAPQLA010000022.1:514641-525750 GCA_029822935.1 Naso vlamingii
GGGGAGCTTTTATGTCGTCCATTTTTATGTACAGTAAATACAGCAGATGAGCACATTCTAGGCCTTGTTCCTCTGTTATCTCAGACTATTCAAAAGATCTGAGAGCAGGAGGGAGAATGATTTTTGGCGCCCACTTACAATCCAGTTACAACAGGAGCAAACTGCTGGCATACATTGTATGCATCTGTGCTTGTTTTGTGTCAACAGCAGGTGTGGGTTGGATACATAAAATAAAAGAGAGACAATTTGTGCTAAGAGCTTATTTAGAGAGAAGATAAAAGCTGAGTGGTGAGCGCCATAAAGAAGAGCTCTTTGCATAAATGCTGATTATTGCTCTTGTTTGTTTTCTTTTAAGTAAGATGTGTTGCTGGCACTTCTTCTAAGTAGTAGCGATATAGTGTGATTGTGCGTGCAATTTCCTCTTAAATGCATTTTAGTTCAACACTATGAACTAATACTGAAGGTGGCTCTCTGATGGGGTTACACTTGCACAATATACTTTTTAATACACAAGTTGAGTGCTAAAGTGCTTTTCAATTTATTTCCTTTTATTCCTCATATTCACATCCTTTGATTGATGTTACACGTTGTTGGTTGTGACTCTTGTTTGCACCTCATGTCTCTTGAGGAACTCAGTCTAATAATCATCAATGGATTGTAATAAAATCTTAACAGATTTTAAACTTCTCTTTCATCATAAGTACAATATTAAATGGATTACTACAACAAAATATGAGCTGTATTGCTGTACTTTGTCATTTGCTAAAATGTTTAAAACAAACTACACGTATGTTATTGTAGTCCTGATCCAGTAATGACCATACATTCTAGTCAAGAAAGTCAAGTGGATGGTTGGGTGTACAAAGTGTGTGACTCTAACACAACTGCAGTCTGAATTGCACCTGTCAAAACTTGTAACGTCACACTGTGACGTACAAGGCATCACCGTGGTGATGACCCAGATGCCAGAATCCATAGTGCTACAGCTGGTCTCTGTATCGCTCAAACGGGATTACAGTGGGTGTTTCGTTGTTGGATATAGGGTGTAATCCCACGTAGGAGGTCATAAAACAATATTTAAACGTGCTGAAATACCAAAAGTGCCACTCCTCGTCTATCTCTCTCATTTGAATAACCAACACATATTCCCCTTGCTCCTCTCTACACCGGTTTATTGGGCGCACAGAACACATTTTTTCTCCCATCATCTTCTTCTCCTCCAATTAAATATAAAGTCTCTTCTTCCTCTGCCAAATCCGATGTCTCACAGGAACTCGCCATTTTACCGCTGGTTTGGGCTGTGGGCCTATGGGGGGACGATCAGTTGGTTACCATGGAGACCACATCATGCGCCACAGACAGCGTCCAACACTTTTTTTTTTTAAGCATAAATGCATTTGTGTCGTTTGAAACTTTTCTTAAGACACCTGCCACCACGTCTTTTGAGTATAAAACAGCCTTTAGTCCCTCAGGGTCAAACTTCAAGATCCTACTTTTCCTATAATGCAACTCAACATTGTGTTTCATTACACCCTGTCTGCCTTCAAAAACCATATTTATTTCAATCTTTGCACCTCCAGATGTAAAGTGAGCTAAGTCTCAGATCTAACTCAGCATGACCCTACTGGCATCACTATGACATCACCAGGGTTATTTACTCAGGACTTCAGAAAGCTTCTGTAACAGCACAAGAGGACATTACAGAACTGTTTTCACAGGCTAAGTGATCCTCCTGATCCTCAGTAAACTAAACTTTCTTGGTAAAAATTAATGGATTGTAGCTTTAAGTATGACCATGTTTTTTTTTTCCTACCCCAAATCAAGTAGTTTAAATACAAACACATTAGCACGTTAGCAAACAGTACCTATTTTAGCATCTGGTGCATTTCTCTTAGGTCTGGTTTGTTCTTTACCAAATTTTGGAAAATAAAAAAAATCTAAGGAACTGCAGGGTGAATTGTAATACCCATGGGTTTTTCACAATGAGCCCTGATTACACATTAATGTAAAAAACTGCATTTATTTTATATTAGTCATATCAATGGGACAACAAAGAATACTATTCTTGTTTCTAAAGCCTTTAGACTGCCAGCCCAAATCGGATTTTTGGCATATCCAGATTGTATCCTGATTGATTTTATTAAGTCTGTACAGCAAAAAAAACCCCATAAATTTGATTTTTGCAAATCAGCACGGTAGTTTGAAATGTGATTCAAATCACATTTCTACAGATGTGTCTTGAGTCTGAAGGTGACGGTCGTTCAATTTGATTGTCAGAGTGTCTTGATGGACGAGACGGGGTGCTAGAGGGCAACACATCCTGACAAATGTTCTGTGGCGCATTAAAAAATCCCTAAAACCTTTCATCATCAAATGTCTCAAGGACAACAGGCTTCCACCAGTCACTGCTTTGTTTACAGTGCCAAACCTTTTGCTGCACAGTGACCCCCATCATGACTGCAGCACAGAACAACATAATGTTCATCCATTTGTTCTGTTGCTCAGTCTATCTCGTGCGGCAAACTTTGGCATTGTGATTTGACAGCGCAAGAGTTTGATTAACGAGAGGATGTGTCTCCATTTTTTCCATTCGTTGTACTTCCGTGTTGTAAAGCTGCATCACCAGCTCATGTACTGATGCCTACTTCGTTACCACAGGAACCCATGCAGATTGGTCAGTACAGAGCAGAAATGTCTGGCAAGAAATCCGATCTGATCACTTGCCAATGACAGTGCGGACACTTGGTCTTAAATATCTTATTTTAGAAACAATGCATTTGCCTGCAGTCTGAACAAAGCCTAAGATAATTACAGACTGTTACGGCCCTTGGCCTAAGCGCCTCTTCCCCTCTGCGTGTATTAATCTGCTGTGAGTGTATGTTGATTCAGCTGTACGGTTGCTGGCCTATGATTGGAGCTCCCTCCGGGTCCAGCTCCGCCTCTGCCCAGTGCTCCTGCTCCAACAACCTCTACATCTTCTACCTGGCTCGTGATTGGTGTGGCATGAACACCAACCAACTGGCCAATTGAAGAAGCCGCCCGGCCAGACACTTCGGGGGGCATGCCAGAGAAAGCAGAGGAGCAATCGTCCCTTGTGTTTGAAATCCTTGTGTAGTTTTGGCATCGCCCTTTGTGTTAATTCGTTAAGGCTCTAGAGTGTCGGATTGGGTCAGGTAACGCAGATTCAATAACTGATAACGCTATTCACAGTGCTAGGATCCTTGCGTTGTTTAGAAACACTAAGTTTAAGGGGTGCTGTTTTGTTGTATTTCGGTTTGTCCAGCTGATTTAGAGTGGAGAGTGAGGCTTTTATTTCTCGTTTGGATTTAAGATAGTTAGTTCTTCTTTTCTGTCTTAGAGTACTTTTGGTTTTATTGATCTTTGATTTGACAGCACCCACTGGCCCTTTCAGTTCCTATTTTGCCTCACCTCCTTTTGTTAATTTATCTCCCTCTTAATTAATAAACTCCTTACCCTTTTTTTCAACTGGGTCCTTATGTTGCTTCCCTTTTCCCCAATAAGCCAGGGTCGTA
This sequence comes from Naso vlamingii, assembly GCA_029822935.1. Lineage (NCBI taxonomy): Eukaryota > Metazoa > Chordata > Actinopteri > Acanthuriformes > Acanthuridae > Naso > Naso vlamingii. The sequence goes on from JAPQLA010000022.1 coordinate 518,175, forward strand.
ACATAAATGAGGGCTCGTCCAGGATCTTTCCGTTAAAGGAGTCCCGAATCAATAGGTTTGTTAGTATCGAGGCTAGTTTGGTTGCCTGTTTGTTGTGACCCAATTGTCTATACTTGTGTTGATTAGCGTGTCTTTAATCATGTCCGCATTCAACCTCCACTACTTTCTGGAAAATCCCTCCCTCATCCAGATCAATAGTTGCTGTAAGGATGAGTTAGTACAAATAGCGAATCACTTCAGTCTCATCTTCCCTAAGCCAATTCTTAAAAGAGACCTTAAAGCTTTAGTCCTTGGTAAATTGGTGGAAATCGGGCTTATTGTGTTGCTGGTGCAATCTGAATCTGCTGTGCCTGAGAGTGATACCATGAGCAAAGAGGCAGAAAGCCAAAAGGAGGAGGGGACCCTTCCTCTTGTGACCGCTGCGGCAAGGATGAGTAGTGGGGCTGATGATGGGCCGAAAACGCCATTTACGCTGCCTCGCTATGATCCTCTGTCGTTCGCAAGTACAGGGTCTCTGCATGAGACCCGGCTGAAAGTCCGCCTTGCTGGTCTCCAATTGGAGGTGGAGGGAAAAGCACAAAGCAGAGAGGCACAGTTAAAGTCTGAAATCAAAAAGCTGGAAATCTAAGCTGACAAAGCTGAGTCCATGATGAAGCGTCGTTATGATTGCTCCGCTGCTGGACCGCATAATTTTCAAGTGGGAGATAAAGTTTTAGCGCTCTTGCCTGTTCCCGGTTCAGCTCTCTCAGCTAAATTCTGCGGCCCGTACGAGATCCATGACTGTCTCAGTGACACTGATGACGTTATCAGTACCCCAGATAAAAGGCGTAAAACTCGTGTTTGTCATGTGAACATGCTAAATGCATATTTTCCCCGAGGTTCTTCCAATGGTTCAGCCAAGTCCGACTCACCTCAAGCGCCTGCTGTCCACAGCAGCGTCATGCTGGTTGTGACCAATGCCCCTAGTCCGCCGCCAGATGACAGATTAGAGATGCACTCATCTTCCCACCAAGGTGCTTGGTTGCCGAACTCTGAAATGTTAACAGCACTGCCGTCCCAGTTAAATCACCTGCTGCTTGAGCAGCAGCGCGACATCATCAGCTTAATAAATCATTATCCTTGTCTCTTTGGTGATGTTCCATCCCAAACAACCGTCCTCCAACACGACATTGATGTAAAAGACGCCAGGCCAATCAAACAGCACGCATTCTGCGTCAACCTCGTCAAGCGCACGCTCATGAAAAAAGAGACGGAGTATCTTTTACAACATGGTTTTGCCAAACACAGCTCCAGCCCATGGAGTTCGCTGTGTCTATTAGAATGTAAATCTGATGGTTATCCTTGGCTCATAACCGACTTCCATAAAGTAAACGCTGTCACAGCCCCTGATTCTTATCCTCTGCCATGAGTGGATGATTGGATTGATAACCTGGGTACCGCAAATTACGTCACAAATCTAGATCTGCTCAAAGGTTACTGGCAAGTACTGTTAACCGAGCGCACCGCCAAAATCTTCGCGTTTGTGATGCCGGACTACTGTCTAGAGTGTACAGTCATGGCATTTGGTATGTGTGACGCTCTGGCTACTTTTCAGCATCTCGTGAATATTGTTTTGACTGGCTTAACAAACTGTAATGTGTATCTCAATGACCTAATCGTGCACACCATGACCTGGGAGGAACATTCCCAGGTCTTAGAGCAAATGTTCATCCGGGCAGTGTGTTGCTCACATTAAACCTTGCAAAATGTGAGTTTGGCAAAGCCACTGTCACTTATCTAGGCCGACAGGTGGGCCAAGGCCAGGTGCGACCTGTAGAGGCTATGGTTCGGTTCGGTTCAGTTCGGTTCGGTATGGTCGGCTATCACTGAGTGCCCGGTCCTCACTACCCACAAAGCCTTCCGCAGCTTCCTCGGCATGGCTAGGTACTACCACAGTTTTTGCTGAAACTTCTCCTCCATTGTCCATCTGCTAACAAACTTGCTCAGTCCAAAGGTCGACTTCGTATGGACCCCTGAGGGCCAACACACATTTGAAAGTGTAAAATCCCTCCTAGTACACACCCCTGTGCACGCTGCTCCTGATCTTTCCAAGCCTTTTAAGCTGGAAGTTGATACCAGTGCAGTTGGTGCCGGTGCAGTCCTCCTGCAGGAGGATGCAAGTGGAGTCGATCATCCAGTGTCGAGCAAGGATCATAACAAAGACATTCTAAAACCTATGGTTGACTTTCAATTATTCCTCCTTTTACCTTTTTTCCTTCTCATTAAGGTAAATTAAACACTGGAAGTCACAAAAAAACACACTTATACTCAACCATCTATTCATACCTCAGTTGAACATCCACAACTACAGATCCAGGTTAGTCCACATGAAACTCCCAAAGCATTTGCTGATTTCATCCATCTCTCCCTTAAAGCTGAGCTCGTTTTTCTGCTGAGTCTGTGCAGGTTTCCAGTAGAGTGATGGATATTTATGCCCTTACCTCCCTCACCTGGTAAGGGCAAGTTTCACAAACAGTTATAACAATCAAGGACGACTGGTCAGGTCACATCTGACTCCAAAAGGTAAAGTGATTTGGGGTAGTGATGCACTGGATCTCAACCTATGGTTCTGGACCTTGTCCAGATGGCTGTGACATGATTTGGGAGAAAAAGGGAGATTATGCTCACATTAAAAATATGCAAGTCTCATGTGTCTCTATCTCTGTTTACTTTTAATTATTGTAAAAAACTTACTTTTACTTTTTCTTTGCTTTTGGGCTTACTTCAACAAACAAATGAAATTGTGTGGAAAAACATCCTTTATTTTCATGACAAAGTCCATTATTATATCAGGGTGCTGCAGGCACCACTTTACTTTCAAGGGGTTGTGAAATATTCAAAGGTAGACTCCTATATAATAAACAGGTAGGGGGGCAGGGAGGCTGAGGGCTAGGCTAGCGTTTGACTAATTCGAATGCCCAGCAGTGAGGAGGAGATTGTGATGCATAATGAGACAAAGATCAGTGTCAAACAACACTGGCGCAACATGTGATTCCCAGGTGCTTCTGAAAGGCTATAAAGCATAATGATGACGGGAAAGAAGGTAAATGCATTAAATTTGAATATCAAAATGGCTGTAAGTGCTTGGAGGCCTTATAGAGGTAGAAGATCGTATACCTCTACTCTGTTTGGTCACTTGATATGCTGACCATTTGCACTCCTATGAAACTCTAATGTAAATGAATTGCATATACATAAACTCTATTTTCTTTGAAGTATAAACCCCCTTATAGATACAGACCATCAGCACCACAAAAGAGCTTAGTCTTGCTTTTTTCAGTGTCAGTGTTTCCCTTTTTTGCAATGCACTGTATACACTGTTCACTTACATACTTCAATGGCAGTGGCTGCATTTTACATGTACAGGGAAATCTATTATGCATTTCTCTCAGCACCCACTCCCCCCGCCCTTTCCTGACTTTCCCTCTTATTCTTTCTGTCCTCACTTTAAGTTGGCTGTTACTTTATCTTGCTGTCTTTATCTGTCTTTCCATCACTTGCTTCTATCTCTCCTGCCAGCAAGATCTTCCAGTGATTGGAGTCTAACTTACCGAGAGAAAGGATACGGCACAGAGCCAATGCTAATAGTGTGTCTCTATCTAAGAGCTGCTGAGTGTGTGTGAGCAATAGATATGAGAACATCAATCAAGGAACACGAAGTAAAAGTACAAGGGTTGGTCCGACTTGCGTTTGGCTCTAACAACTGTACACTTCATCCAAATTTGTGGCTGGTAAGGCAAGAGGGGGGAAAAGAGGGAGGGGGCAGAGCAGGGAGCGCAAGATAAGGAGAGCGATCAGAAATGGTGATAAGAAAGGAACACATGAGACTAGAACTGTGAATAAGAGTGTAATGAAAACAGATTCTCTCGCCTCCCTATTATAGACTTCTCTCCTTCCCTTCCTGGCTGTTCTTCTTCTCTGGTGGTGTGCTGAGGTGCCAGTCAGAATTAAATTTTTTAGCCCTCTACTTAACTGACCCACTACCCACAAACTCTACATCAAATTACCCAAAACATGGCACATTTCTAAAAGACAAGTGGCCTTATCTATCCTGTATTTATATTGTGCTGAGAGGTCTTAAAGGGATGTTTCACCCAAAAATGAAAATTCAGTCACCACTTCACCCTCATGCCCACCAAAGGTCGGGTGAAGTGTTTTTTTTATTAAAAAAAACTGTTTGAGTTTCTCATGAAAAAGGTGTTTCAGTAATTTCCTAAACAATAGAAGTGAATGGTGACTAGGATTCAATTTGAAAAAATGTAAGAAAGCCCTAAAATGCCTCTATACTGCTCTTTAGAAGTCATCCAATTGTCCTGAAGCCAAGTTATTTTGAAAAACTTCACTGATGGTATGTATTAAGCCTCACTGTTTACTGTAGCCTGTAGCTCATATCATGGTACACACAGTTAATTGCATGCCACTCAGAAGTCCGGTGCCAGCAGCAGACGCCAGCCTTGCCGGACTTGCCCATACGTGCCCTCCAATTGATCCTGTAGATAGGCAAGCTCTTCTTGGTCTCCTCTAAAGCTGCTACGTGAGCTTCAGACTGTGTGTGTGGTTTCATTATGGTTTTATTATATATTTGTTTTACATCTGAATCCTAGTAATTAGAGGTGTAAAGATTCACCGATCTGAATCAGAAATAGATACTTAACAGCAGAGATGTGAGTGCATCAGTATGTGGGCCCTGCATATAGATGTGCTTTGAATCGGATGATTTTTACGCTTTTAAAGTTAGTCATCTGTTACACTGAGGAGTAGCTTGGCGGTTAATAATGCAAAGCGTCTCCAAATCTCGTTTAAGGATAAAGTTCAGAGTGAGACTCTTGCTTTACTTTTACAAGAGTTGTATTGGTCACATTAGTGCACCACTACTGGTACTATGAAACCCATGCTCACAAGGATAAACAAAACAATGTACATTATAGAGGCCCTGAAGTGATGACTGAGCATTTTTGCTTTTGCAAAAGTCTATATAAGTCATTAAAGTGAAACTAATGTGAGGCTTAATTTAATCATAAAGTTCCTTTTACACATGCTTTCCAATTCCAAAGTTATTTTGATCTTACCTGAAGCAGCTTTATGAATTACTGCCAGCTCCCAAGTGCAATCTCTGTCAAATGTTACTGACACAAAATAGGGGAGAATACAAGTATTTAAGAGAGAAGAAAGGTCATTAACAACAACAAAAAAGTTTGCTAAGTGGATTGAAGGAACTATTAGAGTCTACTATTTTTGACCAAACCAGCTACACAACAAAAAAATTCAAGGTAATAAAGGTGATAAAGTTTGAGGCATATTGATATGTTTGTCTTTTTTTTTTCTTTTCATAAAAACAGAAAAAAAGAGAAATTTTCCTTTAAAGTGATTGTACTTGAAAATAAATAAACTCTTTTGGGGTCTCCTACAAAGACCAACATCAGCTGCTCTGGGCTGGATTTTCAGCTTTAAACTTAGCTGAGCTGCCCAGTTTCAGCCAACCACTGCTCAAGGCCATGTGGACAAATTACCCACGTAACACCTGTTCATATTTCAGCTCTGTATCAGCACAGTGCAGCAGGTCTATACGGGGCAAACAAATGTGACAGCGCTGAAAAGGGGGAAACAAATGCTGGCTTGTGTCACATCAGTCATCTGTCAGGGAGATTCCGCCAAAGTTTCTCATTGTGCCAGGGAGGGAGGGATGTGAACTTGGGAAAAAGGTGGAGTAAAAGTGTCAAAAAAGAATTTCTATGCATACTGAATGCATGGTCACATAAAGTCTAATGAGTTCAACTGTCATGGAAAAGTGCCACAAGCTGTGTTCACAAGAAAAAGCAACAAGAGCAGGTGTTAAAGGAGAGAACTGAGCTCAGTGGAGTAAGGACTGGTGGCAACTGAAAGAAATACCCCCTTTGAGTAGAACAAGTGACAGATGTGTCTTTTTCTTATACTGTCCACTTCAGTGCCCTCCTTGCATGTCTCTGACGGTGGCAGCTCGAGAGAGAACAGTCTCTTAACTCTGATCGTCTTCTCTTTACGGTTACTCATGCGGTGTCCCATCCAAGCCTAAATCAGACCGAGGAAAGAACGTGAGCAAATATGGACTCAGTCCACATTTGATTTTCCTTTTGCACAAACTCAAAAAGCCTCAAAGGCTCTCTTCGCTCTTTTCAGCCTGTAGACTATCGCTTGCTGTTTGCCAGGTAATGTCTAGAGGAGGCTCTCTGCCAACCCCACTCAACAACTGCAGACACTCCGCTGAGCACACTGAACAAAGGCCCACTGTGTCGACTTAACAGCAACAGTGGAGCAAGTGCGGAGGAACGGCGAGCTGGAAATCAAAGATGAAAATAAAAGGTTTGCATTGTCAATATCTGGCAGGAACAGAGAGGAGTGTGCAAGGACACTCTCTTGACACATGAATACGCAGAGGAGGAACACCAGTGATGTACAAAAGTATATCTGCACTTGTACACTGAGTGACACCAGCGTGTCCTCCCCATTGAGTGCAACATCATTTTCATAAATTAGCTTGCTTGAGAAACACAGCATAAAACAAAAAAGTTATTATCATAATAAGGTGCAAAATAACACCTCTTTGCATCAGTTGAAAACCATAACCCTGTAATTAACAGGAAGAAAAGCAATTTACTCCTGCTCCACAGCGCAGCACCCCTCTCTTTCTGCTCCTCTTGGCATCTTTTAGGATTGTTTTAATTATTTCCTGGCATACTGACTGTATGACTAAAGCCTCTCCCTGCCGACACTCTTTGTTTCTCTCTCTCTCTCTCTCTGTCTCCCACACACTCGCTCACTCATCCCTCCCTTACCACGTGTTTGGCATGACTTTACTCAGCTGCTAGAAATGTGAAACACATCTAAACATCTGATTAGCCTGTAATCAACTCCTCTCATCCCAGAGGGACAGATGAAGAAGAGAGAGAACAATGGAGGAGACCGCATCACTCAGTTTGTTTTGGTCTGCGTTAACATTTAAATGAGAAACCTGCAACTTAAGTCCTTGAAACTGCCTCTAAAAAGCCCATCTCCTGTCTGTAGATGATGGAATGATGCCTAAAAAATGCAGACTATTTTATTTGGATCGCAGTTTGGCAAAGTTTTAAACAAGAATGCGGAGTATCTGCAAAGTAATGATGTAACTTTACACTATTTATAATGAAACAAGACAGCAGTGCACATAAAAGATGCAATAAAAACCACCTCAATGATTGTTATTGAGATTCACTTGCCTCCCTTCCAGCTACTAAGTTGTGGGTGTATTGAGGCTATATGGGCAAATCATAAACATTTTGTCTGTACACTGATTGTGATGACAGGGAAAGATGTTTGGGAACTGTTACAAATGATTGTCTCTTATTATTGCCTTGCACCGCAAATTAGATCCTATATATGGTGTGCAGTCTAGTTGTCAGTGTGTTCAATAAAAATTATAATTTACTCACCAAAGTAACATACTTCTGTGATGAAGAGGAGGTGTTTAAAATTTTGCTCCCCATTCACTTGAATTGAAAAGCTACAAGCTAAAATATAATGC
>JAPQLA010000022.1:830235-844018 GCA_029822935.1 Naso vlamingii
GGCTCATTTGTGAATAATTTGATGTGAGTCCCATTGTTATAGCCCTTAAGGAAAGCTATTTACAAGTTTTAGGAATCAGACCACTAATCTTACATGGAGTCACACTGCCACCATGTGGCGAGAGTTAATAGGTCTCGCATGATATCTTGGTTATGTGATGCGGTGAGAAATAGTTAGACCGCTTGGTCAGTTGTTTTTTTTTAATATGCTATCTTTGTATTTTTGTATATCTCATGTTCGATCTATTTTAGATTAGTTTGCAATAGCCTAATTCTTGTAAGAAACATCTGTTATAATATGTCACTCCTTTGAATGCAATGTGTTAAATTTTCTGTAATAGGCTACATGTTTATATAAAAACCTAAACCCAGTTTTGGTTTTAATGGAGAGGAATGTAATATACGTATACCGCGCCTAACGTTTATGACGATATAAGGCAAGAAAGAAGCTTTTTTTTTTTTTTTTCCTTTTAATATGTATAAAGAGAGAGAGAGAGAGAGAGAGGACGGAGAGAAATTGTGACCAGGAAATCGAGCAATCAAGAGACACGTGGGGGATGCGTGGAGAAGGAAGAAAGAGACAGACAGAGAGCAGAAGGATGGAGACTCACTGTGCTTCAAGGATAGTTTCACTTGCGGGCTGTGTTCACAACCAGATGGACCGATACAGCACCCAGTCCAGACTGTGTATGTGTGCGTATGCCTTTAATGCGCTTGGCTGCATGTCTGCTTACTCGTGTGCTTGCTTGCTTATGTGTGAAGGTGTGTGTGTGTGTGTTCTTGTGCGTGTGTGTGTCTGCAGCCAGAGTGTAAGCCGTAATTATTTTAGTGAGTCCTGGTAGAGCCATAACTCTGAAAACTGGCCTCTCAACAAAACAATAATCATTTATATACACGACTCAGTGTGCCCCTGACTGTGAGTGTGCGTGTGTGTGTAGTTGCGTCCTGCACCATCATTTTTCTACTGTCTTCTTTGTGTCTTTGCTGTTGTTACTGAAATCATTCTGTGTGTGTGTGTGTGTGTGTATGTGAGTGTGTAATATAGTGTGTAGTATGTGAAGTATTTGCCTTCCTCCACAGGCTGCAGTGCTGAAGCATTTCTCTTTGAAATGGAGACAAGCGATTTGCTCTCCTATAAACTGAACAGTAAAACTTTTTTTTCCACTAGCAGAGAAAATGTCAGATCCTTGAGAAATCAGCTTTGTAATAAATCTGGTGGCTTTTAAGAAAAAGACTTCAAGCAAGAGAAGTCTGCGAAGTCAAATGAAACATACCAAAATGTATGTACCAACCTACTGTACAGTGTATCCTGAAGGTTGTGACATTTTGGCTTCAAAATGTCATCCTGCACCGATACAGAGTAAGAAGAGTTAGAGGGGATGAGACTGTGCATGAAAAGGCTCTGCCCGTCCACAAAGGTGACCATCTGTGCCCTGGTCATGGCCTGTGCTCCCATAAAAATCATTGTATTGTTAATTCTTTCAGCATGGTTCTGGTACCCACAGCTCTGTGACCTTCAAGTGGCACATTCAACTTGAGAGAGCAGTTATTAAATGTTCTTTAGAAATATTCATTCAAGTTTTTTCTTAAGTCAAAAGAACTTCATTTTTGGTTCTTCATCTGTCATGACCAGCTGTTGCTTTAAGGTAGTGACTTTGTTGAAGTACCTTGGCACACCAGTATTATGCATTAAAAAAAGATTAAGGTCAGTGATCAATTAGAAAACAAGTAAGGGAAACTCCCATTCAACTGAAGTGAAAACGAATGGCACATACAGTAATACAAATACAATATGAGATTATACAAGGACCAGAGTTTATGTTAACTTATGATTAATTGCTTATTTCAGGACATGTTTGTTGTTTTCAGTGCAGTATTCATAAACTCTTCATTTCTAATGAAGTGATCCAAGTGTGCTAGTACTGATATAGTTACTACTTCTCGATCTACTTCACCATATAGACAGGTAGGTGTCCAGAATAAACAGGACAGGAGGCTGGTAACTTAGAAAGATAGAATTTATTACAAAATTAAGTACATGATAAGAGCCAGTAAAAGGAGGCGGTGAGCGGGCCTGCAGTTACATAGTCAGTTTGCAAAAGTGTGCAATTTAACAGGCACTGACAATCACTTGATAAAATAGCAACATATAAAGAGAGAAAATAGAGGCCACTGAAATGGTAGGACCCAACACAAAATAAAAGCAATCCCCTAGGATAAAATATCACTGCAGGTTAGGAATAACAAATTGTATACAGTCCACCCTGGGAATATCCAGTGGGTTATCAATGCAAGCACACTATACTATGAGCACACAAGAAGGGGTCTCTAAAATAATATTAGAGCCCACAACTCCCATTAAATCAGCTACAGCCTTCAATGATTTGACAAAAAGCATGCTGTGCTTTTAAAAAGGTGGTTGGCTAAATGCCATGTAGTTTCATGCGACTTTTATGACAATAATGTTATGCTGCACATAGTAGTAAATTAACTACTTCAACCAAATTTCATGCTGTTTCCTTGCCTCAACCTGCCACCCCTCTCCCACCTTATCTAGCCAGCAGTTAACCAGCCTCAGAGACGCATTAATGCAAACGTAGGAACAAACATTGTTTACAGTGGTGAGTAAACTTACTGCATTTCATTTTCCAAACTACGCTGTACTTGCTGTTAAAAGCAGTGTACTGTTTAGCTTCATAACGTTACATTTCAGGATAAAATCTGTAGGTTTGGCCATGTTACATTTTGAAACAAAGTGCGCCATTTCATTCTTCTTTCTTTTCTTAATTTGACATCAGTTTGGTGTGCTAACCCCAAGTTCACCAAGTCTGTCTGTAATTAACGTTAGCCACGTAATGTTAAATGAATATCCGTTCATGGTACAATGAAACCACAACAGGAGATACCGATGGCATGAGCGCCTTTTTCAGTTTTTTTTCTTTCGGAGTATGCTTTCAAACAGTGTTTACAGGTCACACTGACAGATTATACTGAGCTGCATTTGTGAATGCTGGTTTGGGGATCAGTAAATAAGAGCATGATTTGGATTGAGCTGCAAGAGTGAGAGGCTTTGTTAGTCCGTCTGCGACCACACATTTAACACTGTACATTTATGCTAACATGTCATGGGTAGCCTATATCCAAATGTTATGCGATAGCTTCTTTTCTTGCACTAAAAATAGACCCCACACACCCACTGGGCTTTCTACAATTGAGCTCTGTACATCAGTTTATGTACAGACACCGTGAGCATCAAAGTGTCATTCATTAATGTTTATGAGGATAGTACACAGCAGAGAAAAAAAAGTCATGCCCCCTACCACTGAAGCCGTCAGCAGGTGCGAAAACATGTCAGTGGTTTGATAATTGATATTCCTTTAGTCCACAAGAGTCCAGTGATAAAAAATAATCAATACGGATCTTTCGTAAAATTGATCCAAGTTGTGAATATCGTCCTGTGAAATCCATACTTTACTTTCTGCCAACTTTGTAAATCAAACAAATCTTCTTTCGTTAGGTGACATGCTGTCTCACATTCCAAGTTGGTGTTCTGCGGTATGCTCGTTTTTATATCTTGCTGTGTGTACAATGAAAGTGTCGCCAACCTTTTTCTGTTTAGTTTTGACACTAGGACAGCCAGGTGAGTAGGCCTACAGCAAGCGCTCCCAGCTTGAACGTCCAATAGACTTTGTCATGTGTCGTTCACAGCGGTGTGAAGGAGATGTGGCTGTCAATCAGCCTATCAATCATCCACACATGTAGCCAATCATTTTCCCATTTCCGTCGATGCCATGCATGAGTAGGTAGGTCTTCTTTTAGATGAGCTAGTGAATTGCCGTGGACTGCCCCCTCTGGCATGGTTGCCAGATCTGGTTGACAGTTTCCAGCCCAGTTTCAACTTAAAACCCACTCAATTCAATAACAACCAGCCAAAATCATAACTTTGCTGAACTCCTGTAAAACCATAATATGGGCAAGAGAAAACACATAATAACCATATTTATGCCTGCATCGGACAAACAAATAGCCTACACAAGAAGCAAAATGTACTTCTGCAGAGCAGAGTCATTTTGAGACTCTTACACTGTTGCAGAGCAGTGACAGACCTTTGTAGGTCCTAACCCCTGATAGTGTCAGTTAGATATTTCCCATTTTAAATGAATTTAAGAATATTTTCAAAAACCCACCAAATGTTGACAAAAGTAGCCCAAATTTTAAACCCCCACCCAACGCTATTTTCCCCACCCAATGTGATTACAAACAGCCCACCTGGCCAGAAAACCGCCCTATCTAGGGAGCACTGCAATCCAGTGACGCAGCACAGGGAGAGATCATCTCTGGTTGAAACAGTGGTGGTACTATACATATAAAGAAAAGCAGACAGGAACAACACACATGTAGGACACATTTTTCAAGTGTGCTAGGTTCTCCTCATGGTTCTTTTCCTGCATTTTTGTTTGTTATGTTCTAAACTGAAATGTGCTTGATTATAAACTTTTCCAAAACCAGTAAAATATCGTTTGGTACCTGACTGACAATGTTTGTAAATGTGTAACCCCAGATTTCATATGCAGACAAGCCACTGTGACCTATTAGTGTTTGTTTACCTACATCTGATATGTTCTCTGTTATGTGTGTGAAAATATGAATATATCAAATTGAATTAAAGTGAATTTAAATGTCTTTACAGGTGTATAAAGAATCATTGGAGTTTATCAGCAGGTATGTGTACCACATGCCACATAAACTACATGTTTTAAGGTTTCTATATGTAACCCACATGGTTACTAAGCCCATTTATGTCATTTAAAAGTGTTTATCATGCCCCACCACAAGGTGGCGCATCGGCCTTTACTCATTGTCATGGTCATCGAGTACACTCTCACTCTGACCCGAGACGCTGATTAGAGAGCCCCATTAGAGAATGAGCTGATGAGCATCGGTAAGAAAAGATGACGTGTAGGTGGAAAATTCATGATTTATCATCTCATAGCACTGTCTAATAAGTCTTTTGCTTGTTAGGAACAAGTCTTGTGTATTATATTGGATGAGAGGAGCCGTTTCACCGTGTGAACCTCTGAGAGAACTCCAGTAAGCGTGGCTGCTACATGCTAAGAGGCTAGGCCTCGTTGTTAGCTGTTGATATTAGCTTGTTGTGTGAAGGTGCCTTTCATTGAGATACTTTTCTTAAACCAGTCAGAGTTTCAGGAATGTTTCCTAATGTTTGAACCCACCGTGGTGCTCTCTGTATCATTGTGAACCGTGTAAACTGACTCTAAAAAGATCGCTAGCTTGAATTAGCATGATGCTAATGCTACGCTAGTTCAGGTATTACCTTTGGTAGGTTACATGAGTGCTAATAGTGTAGCTGGATAAGCTAACTCGCAGCTGCTGTGAAAAAAGAGAGAAATAGAAAAGGCATTTCATGCATATTTGTGTTGATATGATGCCAGGTTGTGATACCTATTATTTCTAATGACTCTAAGGTAAATAATGTGTTTTATTGTACTGGGTTGTTTAAATATTCATGTTGGTTGAAAAAAAGTAATTTAGTACTGCTCAAGTACGGTTAAAAGAGTTAATAAGAGATGTTCGTTACAGTTAAAAAAAGATGAATATTGAGTTTTTAAAAAAAAGATAAATATTGAGTTGAAGGGCTGTTTAAAAATATAAATGGTGCTTTATTAAGATAAATAAGTGCATTTATGTTAAAATATAAGTTCACGATGAATAATTGTCATGGTAAAAATACTTATACTGTACTGTAAATGTATACAGATTAATTTACATTGATTTGAACACCATATATCCTGCATCTGGGTGTATTTATGAAGAGATTCAGAGTGAAAAGTTAAAGTAGAATGTTGTCATGTAATTGAACAGAGAGTAATGGTTATGTTTCTGCACTTTATGTGTAGATTGGTTAAATTGCTGGATTAGGAATTGATTCAGATTCCGAACCGAGGAGGTTCGGTGGCGAGTCAGGAAGGACGATCGATTAGGACAGAATGGTGCACGGTGAGGCCAGCCATGGGATCCACTCCGGAGAACCCCCAGACATCATCTCACTTCACTTTCTGACCCAGATAAGAAACTAACACAAAAATCTACCCGGGTAGTAGTAGTAGTCATATGAACAGACCATTACACACACACACGACACGGAACAGAACTGAACTCTTGACTTCTAATAAAGAAGAAGGGACACTATTATTTCATTTTTTAATTTATTTTTCATGAAAGAGCTCTATTTTTGGTATTTTTTTTATTTTCCATACCCTGCAAAAAATTACTGGTGTGAGACAATAAATTGTCAACTGTCAACTTCATGTTCTCCCATTTGAGTAATTTAGGAGTCCAACTCTCCGAGCCTAGAAAGAGTGTAGGTGTCAAAAGTGTGTTCTTTCAAATCAGGCTAAGCGCTACATAAAACTTGGGGAGCCAGCCAGGAGTTGGTTGAAATTCTCCTTTGAGTCCTATACACATGAAAGTTGAACAGTGTGACAGTTATTGCTTTTTTTTTTTTCTGTGAACATTGATATCATTTAACTTGACTGTGGCAACAATACAAACATGGATACAATTATATCTGAGAATGTTAAAGTGCCTAATTCACTTCTAGTAAGTGGTGTTACTGGTAGCGATGTAGACAATGAAGTATTTGATCATTTGGGACAGTATGGAAAAATTGAAAGGGTAATTGAGGTCACTAGCCGTGAAGCTAAGTTCAAAGACACTTCCATAGTGGAATACAGTTCAGGTGGAGCTTAAAGATACCTTACCTTATGATAGGCCCTCCAGTGACCCAAACCTCATCCACCACATTCAGCTGTTGTCTGACCTGTACACAGCAGACAGAGGTTCTACCTTAACTCAGACTTACCTTAGTGAAATGAAAAATGTTGCTCGACTAAGTGGAGCAGATTTTGGAAAGGTTCTGCTAGATGAACTAGCTAGGATCCAAGAGTCCACAAAACCTAAAACAACTGAACCAGATACATCAGGAATGAGAACTGAATCTCAGCACCCTAGCCCTGCACACACAGCTGATGCAATGGCAGCAGGTGACCATCAGACACACCCCCATGAATGTGACTCACCTTCACCCGAGGTAGGTGCATCAATGTCACCTCCACCATGGCATCAAACCCAGTACTTACCTCCTGAGCTGCTCACCACTCCAGACATCCAAAAGGTAGTGGTTGAGCATGTCATCAAGAACAGTGATCTTCCTCTCCACTATCATGGCAACACCAGGCTCAGACCCTTCTCAGGGAGAATCCCCTGCCCCAGTTCAGAGTCTGATTATGACACGTGGCGCAGCAACGTTGAGTTTTACCTTGCCGATCCTGCTATGCCTGCTTCACATACAACCAGAAAAATGGTTGAGAGCCTTGTCCCACCTGCCGCCACCATGGTCAAGCATCTTGGACCCAACGCTTCTACCCATGAATATCTAGCCCTACTTGACTCTGCTTATGGTGTCGCAGATGACAGCGACGAGCTTTTCGCTAAGTTCTTGAACATGAACCAAGACTCTGGAGAGAAGCCTTCTAGCTATTTGCAACGCTTGCAGTCAATCTTGAGCAAAGTCATCAAAAGAGGAGGTGTGGCTGCTAGTGATTCACATCGTCAGCTGCTTAAACAGTTCTGCAGAGGCTGCTGGAATAACAGTCTGCTTACCAGTCTTCAGCTTGAGCAGAAGAAGAACAGCCCGCCCCCCTTCTCTGAATTACTCCTTTTGGTACGTTCTGAGGAGGATAGCCAAGCTGCTAAGTCTAGCAGGATGAAGCAGCACTTTGGGACCAACAAAACAAAGCCCAGTCCAACACACTCTCAGTGGAAGACTACGAAACTGATGGCGCCACAACAGCAGCAGCAGCAGCTGCAGCCCCCTATGACCCCCAAAACCTTGAGAAGCAAATGGCAAAGCTACAAGTCCAAATAGCTTCTCTTAAAGCCTCTTTATGCTCCAGTCTGCTAAGCCAGGTAAGAAACAAAGGGTGAAGTCCGAAGCCCCCATAGAAGAAAAACACCCACCTCCTCCAGAGTCCAAACTCCTCACCAAAAAGCCCCGCCCATGGTACTGCTTCAGATGTGGCGAGGATGGCCACATTGCGCCATCCTGCAGCAATGAGGCAAATCCTGAATTGGTCGAGAAGAAACGCAAGGAGCTAAAACAAAAACAAGAAGCCTGGGAACAGAATTTAAACTGAAAGCAGTTCCTGTTGAGGGACTACCAGGAACTGAAACTCAGAATGACAGTCCCAAATTAAAATGTCCAATAAAAGCTTTTGTCCAATCCCATGAAGTAGAGTCCCAAACTAAGCTACCTAGAGGGCTTGTAGGTCAGAAATGTGTAGCATTTGTCAGTGTGTCAGGATTTGATGTTAAATGTCTCCTTGACTCAGGGTCCCAGGTGACCACTGTAACTGCTTCCTTTATAAAAACTCACCTGTCAGAGCACCCTATCCATCCCTTTAAAGCCCTAGATGTCGAAGGTGCTAATGGACAGAATGTGCCATACTTAGGCTATGTGCCCATCACCCTCAAGTTCCCAAAGGAATTTGTTGAGGCTGAGCACGAAATTTCCACCCTAGCTTTAGTAGTTCCAGACCGACGCAGTAACTGTGACCTACCTGTTCTCACTGGGACAAATGCACTCGACACCTTGTACGAAGAACACTGTAGCGACAAAAACCCAAATGAGTTGTCCTCTATTTATGGCTACAGACAGATTATTCGTGTACTCAAACTCAGAAACAAAGTTAACTCTACAGGGAGGATAGGGCTAGCAACTCTTACATGTAAAGAAAAGCAAGTTTTACCTGCCCAAGCAAGAGTTTGCTTAGAGAGTTATGTTAGAGCTGATACCCCCGGTGCCTGTGCTATAGTTGAACAACCTGAACTATCTGCCTTACCTGGTGGTGTGTTTGTTGAGTGCTGCCTTGTCACCCTGCCCCAACAGCATCCTCGCAAATTACCTGTGTGGGTGAAAAACAAGAATGAGCATGATGTCACACTTCCCTCAAATTGTGTCATCACTGAGCTTCACACTCCTGAAGAAGTCCATGACCCCTCGCCAGATTTAAACAAACCCACTGACACTGTGAGATGTTGCACTGGTATCCCCAGACCTGTCGGGGAATCAGCCAAGGCCAGTTTTTCCATTGATTTTGGTGATTTACCCCTTCCACAGGAGTGGAAGGACAGAATAACACACAGTCTGCATGAGTACTGTGATGTTTTTGCCTGCAATGAGAATGATTTCAGACATGCATCCAAGTTCAAACATCGCATAAACCTGAGAGATGAAACATCTTTCAAACAGAAATTTAGACCAATACATCCACATGATTATGAAGCAATGAGAAAACATCTTCAAACACTACCTGAGGCTGGAGTGATTCGGGAATCGGAGTCACCCTACTCCTCACCAATCGTAGTTGTTCGGAAAAAGAACGGGGATGTTCGCCTTTGCATAGACTATCGGAAGTTAAACTCTCTGACCATACGAGATGCATATGCACTCCCACATCTTGAAGAGTCCTTCTCACCTCTTGCCAGAGCCAAGTGGTTTTCGGTAATGGACTTGAAATCTGGGTTTTACCAGATAGAAATGGAAGAATGTGACAAACCGAAAACTGCCTTTGTGTGCCCTCTGGGATTTTACGAGTTCAATCGTATGCCCCAGGGCATCACCAATGCTCCCAGCACCTTTCAACGACTAATGGAGCGGTGTATGGGTAGTCTTTTGGAAGTGCTAGTATTCTTGGATGATGTCATCGTGTTTTCAAGTACCATAGAGGAGCATGAAACCCGGCTTTTGCATGTTCTCCAGCAATTGCGGGAATATGGCTTGAAGTTATCACCAACAAAATGTCGGTTTCTCCAAAGCTCTGTGCGCTACTTAGGCCACATAGTTTCCAGCGAAGGAGTTGAAACAGACCCTGACAAAGTCAGTGCCCTTCGCACCTGGCCTAGACCCCAAACCCTTAGCGAGCTCAAGTCCTTTTTGGGCTTCGCGGGTTATTACCGTCGCTTTGTTCAGGACTATTCAAAAATAGTCAGACCCTTGAACGACCTCACCGGAGGCTACCCACCTTATAGGAAGGGCCAAAAACCATCTCGCCCAGGAGGCTACTTCAACCCCAAAGAGCCCTTTAACGAGCGGTGGACACCTGAATGTCAAAAGGCATTTGGAATCATCATTGAAAAACTCGCGCCCGCACCTGTCCTCGGTTTTGCTGACCCCAGATTACCATATGTTCTCCACACCGACGCAAGTTCTTCAGGTCTTGGGGCTGCTTTGTACCAAGAACAAGAAGGCAAAATGCGAGTCATCGCTTATGCGAGCAGAGGACTTTCGTCCAGTGAAAAGCGATATCCAGCTCATAAGAATTCCTAGCTCTGAAGTGGTCGATCATGGAGAAGTTTCATGATTACCTTTATGGTAATACATTCACTGTCATAACAGACAACAATCCCTTGACATACATCCTGAAGTCAGCTAAACTGGATGCTACCAGCATTGTTGGCTAGCCGCTCTTTCCACCTTTAACTTTGACATTAAGTATCGTGCTGGGAAGAGTAACCAGGACGCAGACGGCCTTTTAAGGTGACCGCATGACAGTATGGTTGATGACCATGCTTTTCTTGAGGAAAAAGAGCGGATCAAACAGTTCACATCACACCATCTATCTTCATCTCCCAACCAACAGAACTTACCTGTAGATGCAGTCACTGTCTTGTGTCAACACCATCTTCTAAGCGGGGCAGACAACAACTTACCTTCCATCACCTTGGTAGAATCCCTCGCTCTCCATCCTGATGTGGTTCCAGACAGCTATGAAAATGATGATGTCTTAGGTTGTTCCACCATACCTATCTATACTCAAGAAGAACTCAAACAGCATCAAAGGTCTGACCCGATCATTGGACGGGTTATCCAATTCTTGGAGGGTGGAGATGAGGCCAACCTCGTCCCTGACTCTCTGGAGCTAAAGCTAATGCTCAAAGGAAAGAAGAGATTGGAGATGAGAAATGGTCTGCTCTACAGAACACGTCAATCAGGAGATGATATAACTTACCAGTTCGTTGCCCCAAAGTCTCTTCGAGCCGCCATTCTCCAGTCCTTACATGAGGATATGGGGCATATGGGTTTGGAGAGAACCTTGGACTTGGTGAGATTGAGATTCTATTGGCCAAAAATGGCTGCTGATGTGGAGCAAAATCTCAAGTCATGTGGACGTTGTGTCAGAAGGAAGACTCAACCAGAAAAGTCAGCACCTCTTGTGAACATCCATACAACTCGCCCTATGGAACTTGTGTGTATTGATTACTTATCCCTAGAACACTTATAACACTTAAGACATCTTGGTCATCACAGACCGTTTCACCAAGTATGCCGTTGCCATACCAACAAAAGATCAAAAGGCCACAACGGTTGCCAGGACCCTCTGGGAGCACTTTCTGGTGCACTATGGGTTGCTAAGTGATCAAGACAGGGATTTCGAGTCCCAACTCATCAAAGAACTCTGCGCTCTCACAGGCATCACCAAGGTGCGCACAATGCCCTGTCACCCAAGAGGAAACCCCGTAGAGAGGTTTAATCGAACTCTTTTGGGCATGTTGGGAACATTAAAAGACAAGGAGAAAAATCACTGGCGAGATTTTGTAAAACCACTTACCCATGCCTATAACTGCACCAAGAGCGATGTCACTGGTTTCAGCCCATATGAATTGATGATTGGGCGCCAGCCTCGATCACCAGTCTCCTTCTCCTTACCTTTGAAAGATGGCTCTCCCAAATCCCATTCTCAGTATGTGAAACGCATTTCCAGTGTGTTGATCCTGTTGAATATTTTCCTGATTTTTTAAAGAACAAGACCTTTCAATATGTGCCTATTCTCGAGACTTTGCAGGCAGTCTTGAAGAAAAAAAGACATTGCAGAGGGATTCTTACCCAAACATTCAAACAGTATTGGATATACTACGTCAATTTTTGATGGCAAAATTATCAAGGAAAATGACTTGATGAATTTTAGGTGTGTAGCCCGCTGGGAACTTTGAGATAAAAAAAAACAAATTAACAGCCATTTACTGGGTTTTAGCGAATGTGCCATCCAACTTACAATCTACATTAATGTCAACACACCTGGCTTTACTTTGCAAAGCTGTTGATGTCAAACAGTTTGAGTACAAATCAGTTCTGGAACCACTCTTGAAAGATCTTGCCACTCTAGAACAGGAAGGTATTTTCAATTCAGGTGATGGAAAAAATATTAAAGGGACTGTATACTGTGTTGCAGCTGATAATTTTGGTGCACATTTGATCAGTGGACTAGTTGAAAGTTTCACAGGGCCGTTCATCTGTAGATTTTGTCTTGGACATTCTTCACAGTACCAGATAAACAAAGTACTGACAAAGAAGGACTGTAGTTTGCATGTGCAAACTGTGAGGGAAAATCCAAGTTTAATGCATTGCTTTGGCGTAAAACTGAAACACTTTCACTTTGTCTCTGGGTACCCACCAGATGTACTACATGACCTCTTTGAAGGTATTGTCCCAAGGGAAGCAGCATTTTGTTTTCAGATTTTTATCAAAAAGAAGTACTTTAATTTGACTGTATTCAACATTTATCACTTACGAATACAGTTTCACCACTTCAGAAAATCACCTTCACACTCCATGGACACCGGTCGGCTGCTATCACGAAGCCGTCAGTCGCTTTGTTGTGGTATGTGGTCAAGCCTCTGCAGTTTTTTTCCCCCACCTGGCTTTTTTTTTTTTTTTCTTGTGCCGGATTTTTTTTTTCTGCCTGTTTTTTTTTTTTTTCATTTTCAGTCACATGCATTACACAATATTCCACACACTCAAACACAATACAGACTGTTTTCAAGAAATACTGGCACATCCTAACATCCGACAGTGAGCTCTCTTCCA
Organism: Naso vlamingii; assembly: GCA_029822935.1. Lineage (NCBI taxonomy): Eukaryota > Metazoa > Chordata > Actinopteri > Acanthuriformes > Acanthuridae > Naso > Naso vlamingii. The sequence continues at coordinate 843,181 of JAPQLA010000022.1, forward strand.
TTCTAAAGGACCCCCCTTTATTCATTAATAAACAAGGAAAAAATATAAGAGACTACCTGATCCGGGCCAGTCCCAGAAGCACCAGCCAGGATGCACAGACGCGCTTGTTTCCACTGCCCAAAGGGAATTACCGCTGCGGCAACTGCGCGCAGTGCCACAACACAAGCAAGACTGATCCCTTTTTTTATCCCCACACGAGCAAAAAGTTTCCAATTAAAAGTATCATCACATGCGCATCCACCAATGTCATCTACATGTTGCGCTGCCCGTGTGGACTGGCGTACATCGGCAAGACCACCAGAAAGCTGAAACAACGCATCAGTGAACACAAGAGCACTATCTGCAGAAACGATCGAGATTATCCTGTGGCAGTGCACTTTAACGATGCACACCACGACATATCTTCTCTGCGTTTCTGTGGAATCGAACAAGTTGCTCTCCCTCCGAGAGGGGGGGATCTGGACAAACTGTTAAAACAGCGTGAATGCTATTGGATCCACACCCTGCAGACCCTGTCCCCAAAGGGACTAAATGATGAACTCATATTGAATGTTTTCCTGTGATCCCCATATGCATTCTGTTTGTTTAGTATTTATTATCAATATTACCAAAAAATCTTGTTAGTATGAACTGTATGCGTCTAGTGGACTGTATATGCTCTGCAGCCTTCCATATATTTCAATGATGTGTGGTATTGTTCAAGCTAGATTCTTCTGATGTTGTTGTTTGTTGTTGCGGCTAAGTTTTTTCCTGCAGATTTCAATAATATATATTGTCTTTTCCATTCCTAAGGTGAACGGAGACTGCGCGTAAAGGGAGCCACTCCCCTCCCCAGAGA
>JAPQLA010000022.1:881210-892398 GCA_029822935.1 Naso vlamingii
ATATATATATATATATATATATATATATATATATATATATATATATGACTAATTAGGGGACGTTTAAATGTGCTCATGTCATTTATTTATGTAGCCTATTTATTACAACAGCATGTTGAACTAGAAAAGTTATTTTCTGTTAGAATGACAGCACAATCCCTGTCGTGCTTCTCAGTGTGCTGTCTATGGTGGTCACCCCTTCAGTACCACGCAGCACACGTCGGACATAGAACGGCAGGGAAGGGAACTGCAACATGAAATGTAGCGGTTAAGTAATTACGTCAGGGCACACTCACACTGAGCAATCTGTATCGTGCCTGAGCATGTTTGACTCCCAAAGTCCGGTTTGTTTGACTAGTGTGAGTGCTCCATTCTGTACTCATGGCATGGCACGCTTTGTCAGCCCTGGCATGGTTGGAAGAGGTGGACTTCAGTACAGTACGGATGCACGTGCACAAGAACAAGCGCCAACATCATTGTGACTATTTGTGGAAGATTCACCTTAAATTCAGGCAAACAACAGTCTACAATGTCTGCATGAAAGGCAGTAAAAAAATCTCTGACTGTCTTGTAGATCACGTGAACCAAAGAACAATTTAAAAATGTTGTTAGAAGATGAGAAAAATGATTGTAAAAATATGTGTCGCGCTTTGTAGATCAGGTAACTCAAGCGTATTCAGGCGCAGTTAGACTGGAGCAAAGTTGTTCATCAGGCATACTTACACAATACATGTTTCAGGCCATGTTTAAACTGTTGTGCAGATGCGATATGATATGACGTCATGGACGATTAAACGTTCAAACAAGGTGAATAATATGCATTTAAATTTGTACAGAAAAAAGGCAAAATGCACATCCCTAATGTGTGTATATATATATATATATATATATATATATGGCACCTGTGTGCTGATAGAAATAATAAGAGTTTTTCAAAAACTCTTCACAGGTTAACTCTGGAAAGTTTTAGGAAGTGGTAGGACACAGATGCACACATACATAGACTAAAAGTGGGGAGATTTTCATTGATTTGTTGCATTATACAACCTGCTTAATTGTCTTGAGGCTGCCAAAACGCAATGCACAGGGGAATTTGGACAAGAACTTCAGAAAGAAATTATCAGGGCCTGTGACCAAAACCAAAGGGTTTTTTTGTTTGTTTGTTTGTTTGTTTTAAGACAACAATATTAGCCATTAAGATCCTCAAAAAAATGGCAGAATTTAGTCCTTGTTTTAGCCCTAGCGTCCATGTCTTTGATTATTTCAAACAGGCAAATTGCACATGAATAAATTGCTTACTGCCAGGGGACAGTTAGCTTAGCAGAAGAATAGGAAGGGCCAGGGCAAACAATTAAGTTTCTGAAATCATCATCCAGCCAACATCCCGTCAGAGCCTCTTTCCCACTTTTTTTTTTCTCTTGCATAAGCTAGCCTTATGTCTCCTGACTAAAGCTTTATATTTAACACGAGCATGAGAATGATATCAGTTTTCCCATCTATCTCTCAGCACTAAAATCATAAGATCAATTGCTCAGAAATGTTAAATTATTCATTTTATATCTTTTGTTTGCAGTCCTACAGATGCCAAAACCTTTTACCACACTGCTGTTCTTAACATGGTAGTAGATCATTAATTCTGTGTGTCGCCAAACAAAAGCTCGGTTCACTGTGGCAATTTACAGGAACTGGTCATCCTACCTGTTTTCCCAGTGGATTGTGGATTAATCTGTGACAAACGACTCAATCATCCATAAAACAAACCATTCTGGATGTTTAACTGAAGGATCACTGGTGCAAGGCCTATAAATTGTTTGACTACAAGTGAGTTGACTTAGACACTGTGCTCTCAATGTGCTAAACTAATGTTCCATCCCAAAGTGATATTGATAGGCAGTGACTGAAGTGGTAGGACCCTACATCAGAGTCCTAGAGATTAGAAGTGATGGATCGCCCCCCCCCATTTAGCATACGTGTGTCCTGGGTGACCATTCCATTAACAGTTTACTAAGGTGAAAAATTGCCCAGACACAGCAGCAATGAGAGCACTGGCTGCCACAAAGTGAATGTACCAGAATGTGATGTTTTGTCCATTTTCTCTACAATAACATTCCAATAACAAACCAGTATTGCTACGATACCAACCTCTGTCCTCAAGGCTGAGTTGCTGTTTAGACACTGCAATCAATGCGCTGAGGTGAGACTAATAGAAATTACTCAGCAATGATAACCAAAATTAAATCAGGTGAGTCAACCACAGCTAGCTCTACTCTGTCTCTCTGGCTTTAATTGTGAATCATAAATTTCACACGGGCACCCGAACGTGGAGACCGTTCACACAAAGGTTCATGACTAGCTGTAATATCAGGATGGTAAATTCTCACTGGAGTCAAATGTCATCGAATAACTACAGTCGATGGTGACAAAAATGGGAATAAATGCATGAAAAGAATTCAATATGTATAAATATATCGATGAATGAATGAAAATAAATATGAATGAAAAGGAGTGAAGAAAGAACTACAAGTATACATATTGTTCTGCCAAAGATCTTCACCCTCAGAAAGTCATGAGTGTCAGTCTCGGTGTGACCTGTATGAACACACGTGTGAGTATGCATACGCACAAATTAGAGAAGCTGCTGAGCTGCTGAATGCAAGTTAAATAGTTGTTTTGACAGTGCCGCTGAGCTTAGAGGAATAATACTCAGCCTGTGTGTCAGGGATCGCTCTTAATTACTCTCAATCTGAGCACTACTGTTTGTTTCACAGACTAATGACTTAGATGGGGATTAAGCACTTGGCACTGTGCTAATTAGCCTGTTAGCACTCCCTGGGCAACCCCATGTGTGCCTCCGACAAAAAGCCCTCAACCAGAGCACACAGAACTGTAAGTTTTCCCTCTGCCCCATCCATCTGACACCCACCCCCTTCACCTTTACACACCAACCATCACAACATCTCCCAGCAGACATGTAGAGGTTAGGCATACCATGTGCTGCTGAGTAGATTTTTTTTTTTTTTTTTTCCATTTGATACTGACTGCCAGTCGTCTTTTAGCCATATTGGTTCGTTTTTGTTTTGCTTCTTAAGGAGCTGGTTTCAAAGTTTAATTTTACTGCTTTCTAGTGCATATGGATCTCTAAACAAGTGACGGCCAATCATTGGCTATTAATGCTGTGTGACTGTACAGCATTAATAGCACAGTGAAATAATAAACCACAAAGTCTTGTTGTTCTCTTAATCTGTCAGCAACATGCTTTCACTTAAAACTGTTACACTGTTTTGTGATTCACCTTCTCATTAAGAAACTGTGTTTATTGTCGTTCTGACAACAAAACCACAACTCTGTGTTGGCCTATTTGTAAGAGAGACTTTTCTTTCCATTGTGTTATGTCCCCCATCTACATTCATTATTGATACAGTTAATGTGAGAGACAGTTAAGAGAGTCTCTGTCAGAAAGAAACACTTTTCACATGATTTACCATCACCATCACATCAGTCGAGTGTGAAGCTGATGATTCCTGAGGAGTCGGAAGAGATATAAGTGACATAATTTCAATTTTCCCTGAAACGTTTAGCCTCATAAATAATTTCTGCCGTTTTAAAGACACCCTCAACATATCGTCAGTCAAAAATGAAAATGCAAACAGAATGTTATGCAAAGAATGAATTGACAATTGCATATTCCTCCTGTCCTCCGAGCAGGACGGTAGCCTACTCACTAAAGACAGAATGCAGTGGGTCTTATGTGCAGGTGTTTGTCAGACAAGTAACAAGCTGCAGAGAGAAAACAGTGCTGCTCTGGCTGTGTGTGCTCTTGTAAGTGTACGTATGCAGACGCTAACTTCATCAGAAGTTATTAAAGATTTTCTCTCTGAAATAAAGCAGTCTAATTTTTATATTATCTAATTATATATTATTGCAATTAATGGATATCTTCAAAATTTTGAAGTAGTTTTAAACACCTAAGTCAAGAAGCCTATAGAACCTCAAAATTTGTACTGAAGTACACTACTTAAGTAATTGTACTTAATATACCTATCTCAATATCTTTTTTGCGAGCTGTTTTTGATGTTGTTGCTGTTGTTTGTTTCTTTGTTTTTTTGTCTTAAAGGGGCTATTCATGGTATTAAAGAAGTCTTTTGCTAATGTCTTTATAGCTATTATTCAACATTTTCCAAAAGTGGAGGTGAAAAAACAAGCACATGCAAAATGAAAATGTAAAATCTGCAAACTCCCGATATGGGTAAAAATGAGTAAAAAGTAGCAAATAACTCTAAATGATTCACTGATGTCTTGTTGGTGATTAGCAAAATTGACTTTGTCTAGCATGATGGCGTTTATATCAATTTTTCTTAAGCGTGTCTGCGTGTGTGCTTACAAGTTTTCTTAATCTGCTCAATGTCAGTTCTCTAGATATCAGAGGGATGCATTAGTAGGGCTCCATAACGAGGTATTGATGAGAATCTTGTCCAGATCAATCAGTGTGATGAAAATTAATTGGAGAATGGTTCACGCTGAAAATGGCTGTTTACAGTAGCTTCTGCCCATATTGCTCATATTAACAAGGTCATCTTTTTAAAATAGTCCGCAGATGAGTAACTATCATACTCAGTTTCTATTGTTGCGCTTTGTCATTGTTGTGTTTGGTTCTCTTCTCACTAGCCAGCTGCTATCTGAAATCTGCAAATAATTAACATTAACATAATTGACATTCTCTAAATCAAATCTTCCAAGCACAATAACATAAACATATACCAAAATTTTGTGTCCCGAGATTTCCCTACATTGTTCAACTTCTGAAGGATAGATTAACGAAAGAAAAACATTTGCTCATTTCCATTCAGCCCTTTGATTTAATTACTGCTTTGCTGTTGTCCAACCCACAGGAGAGCCTGCGGATTAAGCATCATAATTAAGCAAACCCACAAAAAACTGCTGCATCCACTTAGAACAGTCCGAGCCAAAGATCAAAACTGTGGGGCTTAATTAAGCAATCAATTTTTTTAATATCTTCTTTGTCTTATTGATTTGCATACTGATCTCCTGTCTGAAAAACAAAAAACAATTTCTCTTCTCATATCATCCAATTAAATTCAAACAGTTACCTATATATTCTCAGAGAAAGGTAGTTGGCTCCTTGCAAACAATTAGTGTTTCTTGTGAAGAGAAACTATACAGATGAAAATGCATAATTATATTAGTCACGCTGCCAGTAATTCACACTTGGTGGGCAGTTTTACTGTGCATATATTTTTCAAGCAAATATTGACTTTTTTTTTTTTTTTTTTTTTTAGTATCACAAATAAACAGTGATAGAATCATAAAGCCACATAAGGGATTTTGCTCCAAAAAAATCCCTAAAAGTTTAACTAGGACACACGTCTGAAAAGCACTTGACCAGAGATGGGATTCACAAAAGAGCAAGGATTTTATAACAAAATCTCTAACAGCATACAGAACCATAAGTGCTGAGCTGTGTTTGTTCCATACTACACATCACCACAGGCCCATTAACTCACTGATAAGAGCAAGATTAAAAGAAGCAGGGGTGAGGGCTTAGCACAACAGGAGGAACCAACTGAGGGTGCCACACGTTACATGTGTCACCAAACACCAACCATGCGACACCCTGAGTGCTCAGTCATGAGACGTCAGTGAAGGCAACACCACCACTGGAGGATCAGTATGCCCAACAGCTCCACTTACTGCATATGCTTCAGTCCAGTGAGAGAGAGCACAACAGTAAGTAAGATCCAGACAGCGTGAGGGGCAAGCAAGGAATAAACTGGTATAATTAATTACACGGGCCATTTGTTTATTACGGTCGAGAAGCGCGCCAGTGTTGCTCTCCAGCTACCCCAACGCTGCATGGTATACTGGGCCAAGTGAATGCAGCACAATGATGAACCATGACTATAAAACCTGCATTAAACACGGGCGCACACACAGTTGACCAGATAAGAATAAAGAAGAAAAAACACTTCAAAACGACACATCTGTAAGCACAAACGCAATAAAAGACTACTGTAGTGATTATGAACAAAACAATAAAACACAGGAATTATCAAAACAAATAAATCGTTTAAATGAACAACCAATTAATTGAACAAAACTAAATCCGACTAAGCCCAGAATGATAAAATAGGTCCTCTAATTAAAATAATTTCAGAAGGACAAGAGCACAAAATAATAGAGAATGAAAGAAAGAAAGAAAGACAGAAACACAGTAATTCAGCCATGTTCTTTTAGGAAGGAGAAATGACTTTTCTTTCAAATAGAAGTGTGCATTTTTAGCATTTTAAACACTTAGAGAAATTACTTAAAAAAATGAAAAATATAAAATATTCTACAGTGCAAAAAGAAATTACACAATATTTGGTTCACTTATTAATTATCCTTTTTGTTGAATTAATATGATGTAATGCACATTACGACTGATGTAAAGGTTTCTGATAGCAGAATACACAACTGCAAATTACTTCACAACAAAATGCAGTTTAATCTGCAGTTCATGTAAGTGTTATTGTCATTGCCAAGGGATGCATCTTTTCTTTTTCATATAGATATTTTTTTTATTGTGAATATAAAAGCATTACATAAAAGTACACTAGAACTAACAGCAGCACAGTAGTTTTTTTTATTGTAACAGTCATTTGCACAGGCAATGAATACAGCTATTTACAGTGTATACTTTTACAAGGAGCGAGTCCAGCGAGCCTCCAGCACTTTTCTCCACCTTTCAGCACAGAGATTGGTCCTTAATGAAAACTGCCACGGCCACAAAAGCCTCACATCAGCTGAGGTCTGCATACAACTCAAACATCACAAACCACCTTTTATTCGTTTTGCTTCTTTTACTTTTCTATTGCATTGCTAAGCATAACCTCCGACAATGTCCAGAAAAATCAGACATTAATATGACACAGGTGGGTTTAGAATGTATCAGATTACTGTCTTACAATAATGTTGTTCAGGTGTCGCTGAATGTGTCTGGGAATTCGCAGAAACTGTTGCTCAGTTTGCATTTTACAGCTGGCTGTGTGTCAGATTCTCTCTTTTGAGTTTGTTAAACACCTGCAGCATCACTCGGCAGCTGAAATGATAAATCGCTGCTTGAATTGAGGGAGCGATGTGTGCATTTACGCATGTGGCACAAAAGCAGTAGCTTTGGTTCAAGATCTGACAGTGATTAATGTTCTGTGTTTTGCTTCATATCTACACAGGACTTGCACACTCTTTGACTTGCCCAATTCAGTACATTCAAGTAACCTTGAGACTCTCAATCCCAGCATAAGGAGCGCAGGTTTGGTAACTGCATATATAGAATGCGGGGAGCATGTGACTTGTTAAATGGCACGTGATTCATGTCTCATAAACCATAAAACTCTTTATATCTGTGCCTCTAATTTTGTAACTAATATATAATAATTTGACTGTCAACTTGGCATTTTCATCCATCCATCCTCCATCATCTGTAAACCCTCATTCTTGGCAGGGACACAGCGAGCTGGAGCCTTTCCCAGCTGGCACTGGGCGAGGACAGGGTGAACCCTGGATAGGTCGCCAGTTCATCACAGAGCTGACAAACAGGGACAAACACCTATTCATGCTCACATTCTCAACTACAGGCAATTTAGAATCATCAGTTAACCTATGTGTCGTTAGGTTGGCCCAATGTGGCGGCGTGCTCAGTGCAGTTCAGGACTAAACCTCCATTCTACCCTCACAGTTTTGTTTTTCAAAATCATTGTGTAATGACAATAAAGCTGCTTTGCCTTTACCTTTACCTCTGAAGCCTGAAAACCTTCATATGAGACAACGACGCTAACTAAAGCTGTCACAGGGTTGCGTGGTCCATTGTGCAACAGCATGGGGCCTTGTCCTCTATAGGGCCATGTGACCTGCAATCCTTGAATTGAAAACAGCCCACAGGCCTGTTTTGTTTTTTTTGTTTTCTTAACTAGACCTTCATTGAAGATGCTTTAAAGTAAATATGATATAAAAATAAATATGTATGATATAAATGCCAATAAAAAATGAGAACAGGACAAAGGACGGAGGAATTTCATAAGTCAGTGCGAGGATCCACTGTTTTGTTCTGTCTGTTTAGAAATGCACATAGCCTACCTGTCAGTTTTGTGTGGTGTCATTTAAGGATGAAGCAATATCATTTTAATTATGTATTTGTGATTATACAGCAGTTAGTTCTGGCCGAGCAATTTGATTGGATAAGAGACATTAAAAACATGACGATATTTCACCACAACATCACGGTTTCTTCGCTCTGTATGTTATTCGGCATCAACGCCTATGCGTTGCCATGGCAACATTCTAATTCACAGCTGCAACCAACAGTTACACTGTAACGTTAATTCATTCAGCCGCTGCCAATCGACCCGCCGAAAACATGGATTTCTTCCAAAATATGACGTTTGAACACGGGCTGTTTACAACAATCACAGCCTCAGGGCCACTGCCATCCAGAAGCTGTCAGATGCGGGACTTGAAGCGAGGGAGATCATGACAGTGAGTGGGCACCGGCAAGATGTTGCTTTAACTATGTAACATTACTGTAGCGTCGCAATGCCGATGTGTGATACTAATTAGGCCTAATCATAGTTGCACCCTTAGAAAATAACGTTTGTCTGGCAGGTCTGAGAGTTCATTGAAAAGTTACTGGAAGCCATCCATGGACAGCAGGAAAAGATGGAGCCACATACTATCAGATCAATCCTCAGAATCGGCCGTGCTTGTCAAGCGACAGTCAACTATTCTTTCACCCGACACTTACTTCACTGGCTGCATGATCAATGGCAACGTGCAGATCAATTTGTATACTGACACAAAGTAGCATAGTGCCTACTGTGAGTGCCAGGCGGCAGCCTGTGTGCACTGCGTTGCCAAGGCAACAGTGAGAATTTTATCCTAAGGGAACTGCTTTTGTTGGCAATGCCAAATAAAATACTTAAATAATCTATTTTGTCACCTTTCTTAAACATTTTCTTACTCAGCATCACTATTTAAACTGTTGTTGAACTGTTGTATAAAAGCAATATTACGCAAGAGGTCGTGATGTACTGTAATATTGTCACAGCTGTGATTGTCTTCGTGCCTATGACCGAACAACAGCCGTGATGATATTACAGTACAACATCACGACCTTGAGTGTGATATTGCTTAATTATAGGCTGCCGAAAAACTTCGACAGCTAAGAAAAGTGTAGGCATAAAGCTGTATATTCTAGCCTACATGTTCAAAATGTACGCCAAAATAAACTGACAGAGTTAACTTTGATGACATAAAGCAAGTTTTACTGTGTTATTTCCCTTTGGAAGATAGCAGAAAGTCATAGCTGATACTTTGTGCATGATAAAGCCGTGTTATTGTATTGGTTAAAAATGTATAGTGCCAAGATTATGCAAGCAGAAGAATTAGATTAACTGTGAGCATGTCAGTGATCAGGGCCTCGCGTGTCAAGTTCACACAGTTTGTATCAATAAATATGTATCTATATGTGTGCTTCTCATTTGTAAGTGGTTTATCATGATTTGTGCTTCAGCTTACCATTTTTCACTCAAAATACATTTGTGATTCTCTACCCATTTTAGTGAATTCCAATTTTTAAATGATTTTAAATGCCGTCCTGCTCTTTCTCATGTGCGATATTACCTTTTGTCTCCCTCTCTTGAATTATATTTCCTACAATGTATGATAATGTGTTCTACATCCACATGAGTGTTATGACACAGACATAGATTTGTTAGACTTTTCCCCATTATGTATAACATGGATTGAAAGCCTGCATGGTCTAACCTCAATTGAGTTATAATAACCTCCTCTCTAACATTTTGATATCTTCCTGTAACACATCTAACATGAACTGACTTTTGCAGATTATAATAATGTCTTCCTTTATTGTCGGTGGCCCATTCCTTCTGCCAGGCATTAAACATAGCTTTTTTAATTAGAGTTTTCGCCTCTTTCCCACCATAAGCTACCTTTATCACTTTGTTGTCACCTTAGTAGTCTTCTTTCCCAATATATCTGCATGTTTGCTACCTTTAACACCCATATGAGCAGGGAAAAATCCACTTCTATCGTTTGTAACTGTAAACGAATAACGTGTTTCTATCGTGAGATCTTCTAGATTTGACTTGATGATTAACCTCAAAGAACTGCTGCTGAATCGGAGATAATAACTGTTTTTAATGGCTGTACATGCTCTGTCTGCTCTGTCCAAGAAAGGCCAAACATGAATGCAGTGATTTCTACTGAGCATATAGAGAATTTATCTGTAAGTCTGTAAAAATCATTAACATTACATTGGGATATACATATATTGTAGCAGTTCTCACAGTTGTCTCACATGTCCAACGTCAGGATTCTTTTTCTAGGAACCGAATCTGAGAATATCAGTCCATGGAGAAACATCACTTAAAACAACACACAGAATGTAATTAAGCTCTTTCATATCCATCTTTGCTACAGTCTTACTTATATTCCATCCAAAACATGCGTCATAAACCTTTTAGTACTTTCAGCATTCACTTAAGACCTCATTCTTGGGTGTTTTTTTCCAAATCCCTTTAATCGAACCCAATACGCTTAAATAGTTTCCCTCCTTGAGGACACAATGATAACTCACCGGCTTTTAACAAAGCATTTAATGGAGTTGTTCTGAAAACCCCTGAACATAGTAATAATGCTCTGCTCTGAACCCTGTCTAATCTCTGTAAGCCTAACTTACATGATCAGCATTAGATCTTGTTAGTGACCGGTCTATGTTTAACAGCGATGATTTATCAGCCCCTCAATCGTGACCACATACATTCATTAATGAGTTTTAAACTTTTAAACACTTTTGTTTCTTTTGTGCTTTATATGAAGATTCCACATGTTCTTTTTATCAAATGATAACCCTAAAAAATTAAAGATTTGCAGTCTTTCTAATGGTTATGCATAAAGAAATAAGTCAGTGCTAACTGGTGCTTTCTTTCCTGTAAACAACATGGTTTGATAACATAATAATATAGTTCATGATAAATAACCTGATTTAGCAACCGAGACCTTGAAACCCCCACAATTTTCAACAATCTGTACAGCGTTCTGAAGATTTTTAATGACATGATTAACATTTCTTCCTCTTTTCCAGATTGCCCCATCATCTGCGTATAATCAAACACCT
>JAPQLA010000022.1:1069384-1083186 GCA_029822935.1 Naso vlamingii
TGAGCTCACCTGCATCCCACTAAATCTGTAAACTCCTCACAGCTGACGTAGCGCCTCAAGGCTGCGGTTAAGATAGTGGAGATGGTGGTATGAGACTGCAGAAAGCTGTCACAGGATGCTACAATTAAGAAGGAATTCTGTTTGCTGGCAAATGAGTTGAAATCATAGCTTGAACTGCGCGCGTGACTCAGACCCTCTCAAGTTTTGTTCTCTGTTTGTCTCCAGAGTGACAATTTGGAGCATGAGGCTATGGAACACAACGCATTGCAGCGTCAAGTTATCGATTTCTCCCCTTTTTTACATGTGGAAAAACTAATCAAGCCTGGATGGGAAGTTGTTGTTGTTTGTTTTTACCTTAAAGAGGTACATTAGGCGCACTGTAAAATGGCTCTCTGGAGAACTTGTTTGGACTACCAGCCTGTGTTGGATTAGTGGTGAAACATACTGTCAAGCCAATCCCAAAATGATGTTTGTTTTTGGCCTTAAGCAGTCAACAAGCGCTGGATCCTCGTAATGATACCCCTTTAATAAACAAGGCCAATAAGCGCTACATGTATAGAACACAAGTCTCTGATTTATAGCGCTGGAAAGAGAGGAGAGGGCAAAACAGGAGAGTTTGGGAATTTTTTTTTTCCTTCTTTTGGCTGTTGTTCAACTTTCCAACTTTAATTAATGTACAAGTTTAATGTGCATACTGTGCATTGCAGCCACCCAGGAGGAGTGGGCCTTGTAGGGCAGCAGACTGTGTGACCAGAGGCCTGGGGATGAAGTTTCAGGGGGTAGGAACACGGAGGAATGGAGATGAGGGGGCAAAGGGAGGAGAAAGGGCCATTGAAGGGGGTGAGAGGCATGCAGGCCGGGCCAGCCAGCCGCTGCTCACAGGGAGCTTTCCATCGCAGGCGTCCCCACTCAGCTACATACACTGTTTATCCTCAACATGAATATCAATGAGGGCCTCCTAAAATACGGCCATTCTTACCCCTACATGCAGCAGCCACCAGGCCGGAGTGTCAGCCCGCATCGGCTGCACGCGCGCGTCCTTGTTCTGCTACAGACCTGTCTTGTCTTGAGTGCAAAAAATCAGCTTGCTGCCCACTGACCGCCACTCAGCTCTCCCACAAACCTACGTCTGTTCTGCGTTTGTGTGTGTTTGTGTGTGTGTGTGTGTGCGCGCGTCTCTGTGTGTATATCGTAAAGCACGCAGGCATCAACGCATTGTTTCTCCCCTGTGTCTCTTAGGTGTCTGTCTCCGTCTGTCTCCTTGCCTGTCAGTCTGCACTCTCTACACACGTACAATAAATACGTGTATGCCTTTGTCCTTTTAGCCCTCTATAGAAAGTTGTGCTCTTACAGCAGTGATGTAATGCCGAGGGGCTTTGTGTGCTCTTTCCTCTTGGCTGGAGGTATCCTTTAATAAATCGCCCCTTGGCAGAGGCCCAGCGGCTAACACAGGGGTGTATAATAAGTTCATTTATTTGTCAACACTGAGCCCACAAGATGAGAAAGCGCCAGGCTGTGCATGTTAAAAAGGCAGTGAGGGGCTGCCTTAACAGCTATCAAAGGGCCTACCTCTTTGATTCCAGATTTCAAAAAAAAAAAAAGAAGAAGAAGAAGAAGAAGGAAGAAAAATCTCCTTCAGAGCCATCGCACGTAGTTTGCTTTGCAATTGAATATGGCAATATGTTAATGTGAAGGCTGTTTCTATGCCCCCACTGCCCACTCCTCCAGCCCATAGGTGGCCCAGGAACAGAGGCATACTTGTGGGGGGAGGGGTGGGACGGGAGGCAGGAGGTGAGGGTCGCTGGAGGGCGACTCTTTTCTTCTTCCAAAGCCTCACAAGAGTCTGGACGCAGACTTGAGAGTGATGTGCATCGGAGTTGTCCACCCCCCTCTCCTCTCCCGCCAGACCCACCACCTTCCCCTTCTTTTCTCCTTCTGGCCTTGTCGCCATACTGTCCATCCCTCCTTCTTCATCTTCCTCCCACCGTCGACCCCCTGTCCCCCCGTCCAGCCATGCTCTTTGTCCGGCCTGTCTCGCTGAATTGGTATCAGCAGAGAGGGGATGGATGCTGTGTCTCTCAATTGGGTGAAATGAGGTGATGACTCTGGACAATGGAGTCACACTCTTCTGCCTTCCCTCTCGCAGGCCCGCCACTCTATTAATATGCTAAAAGATAGGAGGGCCGCCAATGAAAACCACTGCCTGTTGTAGCAACAAAGACTGGGGCATGTGTGCCATTCACTGGCCCCATCTAAGCAGGCCATGTGTTGTCCAAAAAGAAAGGTAGAAGTTGAGCAAGACATAAAGAGAGAATAAAGAAAGGAGGGTGTGTGTGTGTGTGTGTGTGAGTGTGTGTGTGTGTCTGTTTGTAAAGAGAAAAACTCTCTCTCTCCTTGTCTGTCTGTCTCCCTCGCTCACTCCCTCTCTCTCTCTCCCTGTATGCCAGTTGCCTTGCCTTTTCGGGCTTCTGGCCCGTTCACAAGCTGTCTCATTTGCATTATGAATGACAGTGAGGGGAGCTAACAAGGTTATTGGTCTTTGAGACGCACGCCTGTGACCACACGTGGAAAAAGGACCTACAGCAGTGAGCATTGGCAGAGGCACTGAGCCTCTTTATTCCTCCCTTTCCAAGCGCTATGGGGCTTTTTTCAGCGAGCACACGATTTACTCAGGAGATAGAAGAAAAGGGGCCGGGCTGGGGAAAGGGGGACTGGGGTGGGGAGCGGGTGAGGGTGGTTGCTTTTCAGCTCCTTTACAAGCCAAGTGAACCCTCATTATCCAGGCCCCTGGTCATTAGTGAGTGCTGCGTTCAGACCCGGTGCAATAGAAGGATTATTTATTAGCTGACTGCTAGATTACCAAATCATATTGTTTCGGGGAGGGACATATCTGCACGCTGTTTGTGAAGCAAATGAATTTGAAAGTCAGTGTAGAAGCTGCATCAGGTGAATAAAGACGAATCCAGTGTAAAAAGGAAGTCATTTATCGCTGAACTGATGATTTAGTTCCTGATATAATCGCAGTTCTTTTTTAACATGTGCACACAAATAGGACCAAAGACACATTTAACTAAGTTTGTATTTCTTTCTCTAACAGATTTCAGTTTCGCCATGTACCCTCCCTCCATGATTGCCACAGGAAGTGTGGGGGCAGCGATCTGCGGCCTACAGCTGGACTCAGCTGACCAGTCACAGTGGGGCGATAGTCTGACAGACCTGCTGGCCAAAATCACAAACACAGAAGTGGTGAGTTTGTTTTATATACTCTGTTGCATTCAGGGCACTTTTTGGGGGGGGCGGAAACATTTTTTTTTTTTTTTTTTTTTTTCTAAAACAAGAACTGAGTTTAAAACAATGCATTCCAGTGTGGTCTTGTCAGTCTTGGTTTAGCTCAGAGGTTGATACTTCTGTGTAGAAATTTTTGGAGGGATGTTTCTGAGTAGTATTTGAATGCAAAAGGATAAACGTTACTGACACCAGTGAGGTGTTCTTTAGTATTTTGTGTAATTATTACAGTCTCTCTATTATTCAATGCAGAATCGACTGCCGCTGCTGCCGTAAGAAGCTTTTGATCCATTCAGTCCGTTTACATTTCCAGTGAAATGTCATAGTTAACTCACCTAATTATCAGTGAAACACACAGTTTTACAGCATATTACTGAGAACAGAAAAAGCAGGGGGTTTTTTTTGGTCTTTTTTGGGTTTTTTTTTTACCAGACTTGCTCCTTCTCTAAGGGAGAATTTCCCTCTTATTTATGTCAAAAGTTATGAAATGCCACATGTTTGTTGAGGTTGTGTACTTGCGACAGAGTTGAAATGTCGAAATGTCGCTCTAAGATTTGGCTTCTTCACTGGGATTCGGCTTCCCACAAACCCGTTTTGGGGATGTTTTACCTCCAGTATTTGTCATGAGAAGGAGAAAATATAAATGAGCACCAAACTAAGACCAAAAAATGTCTCCATTTAAAGAAATCATGAAGGGCTGGACGGGGCTAGGCTGAGAGGTCACATGTGACGAGGCTCTCCTCCTCTCCATCACTCCGGTCAGGCTGATCAAGGCCCACTCTTATAAAGAATCTTCTAAATCGAGCCAGGTTGAGAGCATATATAGTACGCTCTGTCACTGACAGGAATGCTGGCCAGGCCGTTGTGTGGCTGTCTGGGTACAGTGAATGTTGCGGTGGTGGGTGAGTTGAGTCCAAACACAGGCACGGCCTCGACTGACTCTGAGATGCCTGGCTTTCATCACACGGATGGGAGAGGGCTTCAGCTCGCTATAGCTCACTGTGAGGGTGAGTAGGTGGGCAAAGCGGGGAGAGAATAAAGCAGTGCGACTGTGAGATGAAATGTTAATTTATGAAGTTATTCTTAATTATTCTCTTTTGACCCATGCAAACTATTCAGAAGCAGTAGGCCGCCACAGTGCGGTGCTTCAGTTCTGACGGCGCTGCCTTGGCAGGAGTGCTCCTATTACAAACATGATGAAAAAGGCTTTTAGTCTGCAATAGAAGACTCAATTTAAACATGAACATTCAGAGTTCATGCATGCCCGCTGCAGAGGGAGCAGTTCAAAGAGCGTGACACGGAGCCCAAGCCTCAACTCTGGCATCATAAAAGTAGGAGAAGGGGGAGGAGGTAGGAGAAGGCTGTTGCAGTGTGAAAAGGACGCTGGGGGGGTCGTTACGCCTCCCTCGCGACAATCAGCCCTCTCTCGTCTCCTCCTATGGTCCATAATGCATCGCTGCTGGAAGGCATGGCTCCCTCTGGTGCGAGCTGTGTGAAGTCTCGCTCAGCAGCTGAGGAAAAACAAATAGCTGACCTCAGCAGCACAGGGCCTCAGTGTGTTTAGGCTGCGAGGTCTTGAGACTTGAGAGAATTAAGTCGCTCTGTGTCTCTGATCAACTCTTCACATTCCTGGATTCAGACAAGCCATGGCTTGCAGTAAACACAGGAGGCAAAGCAGAGGGCACCCTTTCTGCATCAACATATATAAGAGGTTTTAGTGTGAACTGCAAAGAAGCAGCTAAAACGAAAAGCACCCACAACAGACTTGTACACCATTTGTGACACATCATTAAAAAAGCACGGTCTAATGGCAGATGCACAGAAGTTGTCAGCTTCAGTAAGTGGCTTCAGTGCTACTTAGGCTAGCTTTCAGGCTTTCATGCACAAAAAAAAGAGGAACCAGCGCTCATTGACATATCATTTGAACACTTCCCCTACCTCCTTTCCCCCAAACCAAACAAACAAGGGCCACCTCAACCTCAGCTTTGACTGCAGTCATCAGGGTGGCGGTATGAACCTGAGTCGAAATGTATGCACATACTGTCTCTGGTTTTGGCCTTTGGTACAGCAGCGTCTCGTAGTCCGCCGGCCAAAGAGCCAGGCAAAATATGAAGGCAAAGCAAGTTTTGCCAACCTCTGCAGCTGCTGCTGCCAACAGCATCATGGCCAACGCCACCCCCCTGGCACCCTGCTGGCATCTGTGGTATCCAGAAGCTGTGGTTTTCCAGTGGAAATGTGATAGAGCCAAGTCACCATCTTGGGCCGCTGGAAGAATGTGTGCAGCCTCACATGCACCTGGTGTGGCCAAGAGGGGCTCTGGTGTTAGGGACAGCAGACGAGACCGTGTTCCTGTAAGCCAAGGCATAACGTGCAGAGGGACGACATGAAATTTGTGAGAATGTGCTGGGAGACTAATCGACTGTGACTCAGGAGTGACAGTAAGAAAGATGGAATTCACCCTGCAATTCAAAAATTTAGACTAATAGTTAGTGCATGAGAATGTCGAGCTTCCCTTTTTTCTTGAATGATTAAAGCAGGAAATAGAGGTTAGAGAAGTGCAAGCGCTTAAGATCACCACTTCCCAGATTTTATCGTTTTGACACTTATTACCCCTAAGTCTCTCATTCATCTTTTTCTTTTTTCTTTTTTCTTTTTTTTTTTGGTCAGGGGCCCACACTAAGACACCGGAAACACATTTTCCCTTTACTCCCCGTCTTCCTGCTTTCATTCTTAGTTTTTGAATCACTGTGGTTTCAACTCTGACTGAGATGGTCTCTTGCAAGTAGCACGATGGATGGATGTGAAATAAAAATGTGATTAAAACCGGGGGGGAAAGGAACTTATCGGAGCCAAAATGCTTGCATCAAAGATGCATTTATTAGGAAAGATGATCTCTGTGAGCAAAGCCTTTCGGCACGCAGGCTAAAGAAATCGAAAGGTCACATTTTCTATTGTAACTTGTGGAAATTCAAGTCATGTGGTGACTTCTTATTTCCAGTGTCAGCCTCCGGATATGTTGTCTTAAGATTCCCTGAGATCCGTAGTGTGTGTCTCTCTGTGTGTGTGTGTTTCAGCTGTCTGACCACCAAGTCCCACAGAGTAGCTGACAGTGTCTTGTGTGGTGCAGTCAGCAGTTAAAACACATTCCATGGCTTCACACATTTCTTCCTTTCGGTTTTGTCTGTCTGCACGACTTCCCTTCGAACACCAGTGTCACAAAGCCCGCCCAAGGGATAAAGTGCATGCCTTGCTTTGTCAGAAAGAGATTGTTGCAGCATGATGTATGTTTGAGGTGGGGCAGATGGAGGACTTTAACGACAAGGGAGGATCTGAGCTGGTTATGTGTTTTTCCGGGTTGAGGCTGCAAAATAAGATGCTTTGGTGTAACTCTACCTCCCATGGCCAACATATGCAGTTTTGTCTGCTCCCTCAGGATCAAAGTACCGAGAGCATCTCTGAAAACAGTACTGGTGTTTCCAGTAGTCACACATTGAAGTCATTTAAGTTTCTTGAATAAAGCCCATGGGGTTTGGCAAGAGATCCGAACTGCTGCTCTAAAGAGCTCTAAAGAGCCGCAGAGACAGGGGAAGTATGTCTTTTAAAAAGTGAAGGAGCGCATTCTTGCGGTAAAACACAGGCAGTTCCTTTACATGTTCTTCACTTTACTTAATTTTCTCACAGGCATTGAGATTTTATGACCAACGGGGCACATGTCGGTGGGAAGATTCTTGCGTGTGTGTACGTGTGTGTGTTTGTGCGTGCGCGCCTCATGTTAGCGGCCAATCTCTGGAGGAGATTAAGGGACAGATGCTGGTCAGGTTTCCTCCACGTCAGACCCACCGCTGGGGGAAAACGTTCTCCCAAAGGCACCCAGCCCAGATCAGTCCAACCTCCTCAACATCAAATCAGACCTCATGGATTGTGATCAAAAAAGCTTTCTAGAGTTTATCGTCGTTAAATGCTGAGAGCTCAATATAAAAGAGATGTCAAGGCGGGAATTACCTCATGCAGACAAAAGATGTCAGCCAAACTGCACTAGACTCTTTTTGTCAGCTGTCATGTAATGCAGCAGATTTCTGAGTCTTCTTTTAAAGAGATTCCACTCATAAAGAAATCCTCCATAAAAATGTCCACATGCACATAACAGAACAAGAAATTCCCAGTTTTGAAAGTTGGGTAAGAAGTCACGGAGTCTTGTAGTTTCCCTTTTACAACACAGTACATGCCTCACCCTGTAATGTGTCGTGCTGTTTGACCCTTGACACTCTGACCTTTTGTCACTCAACCATGTGCGGCTCCTGAAGAGCAATTCCGACATGAGCGAGGGGCTCAGTTCTCATTTCATCAAGGCCCAGCGGCACCAGAAGCTGTAACACAGGCTCAAACTGTGTCCCATCAGGTTTAAATTAGCTGTAAATTTCTGAAGAATGTTTCCCCGCTCCACAAGCAGTACACTTTCACCCATCCCTCCGGCCATGGGGTACTCTAAGTCATGTTTCCCACAAACGCCTGGTGCTTTTAGGCAAGGGGGTTATGCATGCATGTGGGTGCGTGTGTAGAGCTGAGAGCAAGCAACGCAGCATCGGTTGTGTTCGTGTGTTTCACCACCAGAGAGCAGCATTAACCCTCAACCAGCTCTTTCAGACAGGAACTTTCACATCATTTTGTTTGGTTGCAGCAGTCTGCTCTCACTTTAGAATATCTTTAATGATTGGCTGTTCGGACACTCCTGCCAACAAGTCGTCAGCATTTCTCTCCCCTCACCCTCCCCCACACCCCCCCCTTCCCCGATGAGTTGCTCTCCCATCATGCGCTGCGCTGTCCCCTCTGTCAACCCTCCATCAGGAAAGGATATGAGGGCTCAGCGCTGTTGAGAGGCTCCTCTCCCAGGTGGATTCTCAGATTTCCGCGGCAGCCTTTGATGGTGAAAGGCGAGCTGGCTGGGTCTCCGATGGATCCCCCGCAGGCAGGCAGGCACACAGACTGGCTCTCGTTAAAAAAGCACCACCTTTGTGTTCCCACAGGAGGTGGATGTAATTAACATAGCTTTAGTACTACCTGTGTTTTCAGTCGGCGTTGTCAAGGCTACTTCTGTTTGGGTTTTGTATGCGTTCGGGAATGGCGGAGGTGGGTGAATAGGTGGGTGGTTGGATGGGGGAGGCGGCGGTGTGCATGCACGGGTATGCGTGTGCTAATGCACATGTGTGTGCGTTCACATGAGCACTATAGGGGTGGTGTTCAGTGCACAACCCTGGTGGGCTGATGTAATTCTGAGGCCTGGTTTGTGTCTGTGCTCAGGCTCGGGGGTAGTTAGAGCTGCAAGAAAGTCAGGGGTCATTTAAAACGCTACCCAGGGGCCCTTCGCTGATGTACCAGGGGCCCCTGTTTGTCATGCATTGACAAAACCTTTCAGATTTCTCTTGTTACTTTGCAAAAACCAAATCCCCCACTGAGTTTTGTATATTTTAATCCAATAAACACTGAGCAGAAACTCACCTGTGGAAAACTGAGGACGCAACTATAACTTAACCGGATTTTAAAACCTCAAACCTTAAATTAATCAGTTGAATTAAATGTTCAAGACAGTTTAGCTGACTTGTTTTCAGTAGAGTAATATGTCTACATTTTTACAGTGGTTCCTCCCTCTCTTGTTGCATTGCAGGATGTTCTCAAAGAGTGCCAGGAGCAGATCGAGCGTGTGTTGGTGAGCAGCCTGCGCGAGGGGCGGCAGCAGCAGCAGCAGCAGCAGCAGACGCAGAGGGGCCCCAGCGGCAAAGGCCTCGACGAGCTGGATCAGTCCTCCACCCCGACAGACGTCCGCGATGTCAACTTGTGAACCGCCAGAGGGCATCATTGCACAGGATTTACAAAAGAAAAACATCATGAAAAAAAAACTCAATTTTCTTAAAAGCAGAAAAAAAGAACAAAAGATCAAAAAATGTTAAAAACACAAGCCCTTTAAAAGAAAAAGAACAATGCTTGCTAGTTTTTGTTGTAGATTTTCTGTTCTTCAAGTCAAAAAAGACAAACTGCCCACGAAACAGATTTTTTATGATGTTGTAGTCTAAAAGCAACAAATTTGATACAATGAAGCTCTGTGGTGCCTTGGATATACAGAAGGGAAGCCAATCATATTTGCATACTGCCTTTGATTGTATAGTATGATCTTTAAGTTATATTTTAACCATAGCTTGGTAATGGTAGAAATTGTTGAAACCATTCAGAAAATTGCGTACATGGGATCACAGCGTGGCTTCCATTTATTATTTCCTCTGTTTTGTTTCATATGAGTATTATCACTATAACATTCAAGGCTGGCGTTAAGTGAAGACGCGCGTTCGAGCTCCTCAAACATCAGAATGTCCACATATGTGATGAGGAAGAGGAAGCCGTGAGAACAATATGCTAAAAGCTGATGGGTCCCATCTCCAGGGAGGATCTAAAATGATGATAATTATTAGTAGTTTTAGTAATTATTATAATTATTGGACATATTTTGGAACTGAGTAGTAAAGATCAATAAGCTCCTTTTGTCAGGCTGCTTGTGTGTGTCGGTGTGTGTACGTGTGCGTGTTTGTGTGTGTGAATGCTACATGTGATCCTGTATCTATATTCGCAGTGTGCATTTAATGGCGTGAGGCACTTGAGCAAAGTCAAGTTGTAGACTTACGTTCTATGTTAAAAGACTATGGAGCAAGCCGAGGCTACACATACGTTTTCCATCAGTATAACAGGGCATATATGCTATATCACTGCCTCCATGCATTAACAGTGTATCATGGTTCATTGTTGGCCAACAGTGAACTCATGTGCATGGACTATAAGCAAGACAGAAAAAGATTTAGCAACGGGGCAAATGGGCGAAGGGACTTTCACTTAGAGCCCTTTTTTAAGAGCATTTTTGCTGAGGTGTTACACCTCGCACTCAGAGGTCATGTTAGGTGTTTGTTTATTACTGCCATTCTGTAAAATACGACGGAAACATTCTTTTTCACATTGTTACAAAATGGTGTTTCCTTAGTTGTGAAAGGCTGCTTTGACTCTGGACAGAGTAATGACCTCTCACATGTGCAAGCGTGCATGGCGCATGTGAAAACAGGAGACGGTGATGTCTTGAAGAAAGTAAGGCCACGCTTTTTAAAGTCTGGAGGACGTCAGACTCCTCCGTGTTAATTAGCAGGGAGGGAACAGGGTGTGGCGTGGAAAGACTTAGAAAGACAGGGACTGTTTGCAACTAAGAAGTCACTGTGGAACTGTGGAAGGCACATGAGTGCACGGCACAGGATGGTAGGACGGACAGGATTTCAGTGGTGCAGGAGCATGCTGCTGTGTAGGAGAGATGGAGGATTTACAGCCAGTGGCTGGAAGATAAAAAAATTAAAACAAAAAGACGCCCAAAGGCCTCACAATGAAACTTTGATGTTTGCATATTTGGAAATTTGGATGGAATCAACATTAATTTCTCATAATGGATGTGGACAGTGACACAGCTAAATGAACAAAACGTTCTGGGTCTCCATTTACGTGGAAATCAAAAGAGGAACTAAGACTGTACGGTGCCAGATCATATGAGCATGAATTTTCTCGGGTGGGGGGGGGGGGGTTAGAGGAGTTCAGAATGATGATTTACTGTCAATGCATCTGGAGTCCCACATAGGGTTGTTTTTGGCTCCCCTATATGATTTCAATGGCAAAGCACTTTGAGGACGTGCTCCTCAGGAGATAAGTAAAATGAAATGCGTTGGGTGGTGATTGGAGGTGAATGGATGTTTTCGTTTTTTCCTTGTTAACCTTTTCTTTGGTTTACTTTGTAGGGCTGGTTTCCCAATTATCAGACATACCCTTGACACGTTAAAAAAGCTTTCCACCACATACGACCAGAGGACATTCCGATCAAAAGAAAAACATTCCTATTCAGGCAAAATGCAAGTCAGTGGAGAGTCTCACTGTTTCAGAGAATTTGAACAATTAGAAAACGCCATTATGAATTGAAAAATGCCTACACACGCGCAGTCCGCTGATCCATGGGTTCTGTTTGATTTTTATTTTATTTTGTCGAGAAATGAAATATTTGTTTTTACTTGAATTTTTCTTCATATTTATCTGCATCACAGTCACAGATAGTCACACAGGACAGCGATGAGCTACGAGAAAAGGTGGAAATTACATCCGATGTTTGCACATGTTCTCCAGAGGGCAGTGAGGTTTGCATGTAGGAGACAGAGCAGAGCCTCTGTTTGAAACCACCTTAACCGATGTGTGTCGCAGTGGTTGGTCAGTTTTCTATGGTGCTGGCTTGTGTAGTTCGGGCCGATTGTCTGTCAGTGAACACATCTGTCCCCTGTGGGCTTTGCTGCTTCAAATCGTTGGCAAGGGGGCTTCATCAGTCAGACAGACGACAGCACAAAACAAGAGACATGCGATTTTTTTTTTTTTTTTAATTTTCTTTGTTTTGTTTTGTTGCAATGGGACACATGGCTTTGCCACAGCAAGGCATCTTTGACTTAATGCTTGAGTTTTTTTCATGACTTTGCTGCGTGTATGCTCATCAGACTGAAGAAGAATGTGGGGATCGAATGTTTTAGTGATTTTTTTTTTTTTTTTTTTTTTTCTGGTAAAACTCAGCATTTTAACGACACATTAAAACAGCTCCACAGCAACATTTGATACGACCCCTTCTGTTTGCCCTCTGTTTGCCTGATGTAAGCTCGCTCCCGAACTTCATGGTTGTGATTTTTCTTTCCTGCAATTTTACTGTTGCATGTGTTATATATTGAGACCACCTTTTTCAATTTGTGTTTGACATGTTTTATCGGGTGACCAGACCCACAAAAGGGGTTTTTCTAAGATTTAGAGATACTGTATTCCAAAGTGAAGAGAGGACAGAGGAGGTGTGAAGACATCAAGAAAAAAGTGTCAATATTTTTATTGAGTTATTGTTGTCTTTTTGCGCTGCTAAAAGCTATGAATTTGTTTCATTTATACAAAAAAATAACATTACCTAGTTGTGATGTGTCACTTGAGTGTGCTGCTATTTTATAAACATTTGTATTATAATATAATTATTTTACTGCTTAAGAGATACATTCAGAAAAACGAAGTAGATGGTGATAGAAGAACATGAAATGAGTATTCGACTGGAAATGTTCTTTGTACAGTTTGACAGTTTGCTTAGATAGCATGTCTCCTTTCCCCCTTTTTTTTTTAATCTATTTTGCTCTCCTTCTTCAGTCACATTCTGCATCAGTGGTATTTCCTATACCTCAGGATTACTGGATAAAATAAAAACTTAAACAAATCCATCACTTTTACCTCTGCAGTTAGGGAGCCCAGAATGGAGGAGAACAATTACGGTGGGGTTTTGGGGGCAAAAAGCAACGACAAATTAGCATTTTTGTGGATGATCCCCACTGTTTTAGTGGGGAAACAACTTGCTCAGTGTGATGAGAAAACAGGAATTATGCAAGGCTTCCACTCGGACTAACCTGTACTGGAGGGGGGGACACAACTACACTGCAGCCTCATTCCTTAGATAGCCCGAGCATGTTCATTTCTGTTCATGTTGGTGCTACATCTGACTTGTGTGCGCGAGAGGGAAAACAGCATTCCTATGAAGGCCAAAGTACAGTTCTTGCTTTATACAGCCACAATCAGTCTGAATGTCAGTAAACATGGATTCTGTATGTGAGAAAGATTTGTTTTGGTCTTTAAATACTGTGTCTCGGCACCATTGTAACTGCCACATAATAATAGGTTGAGCTACACCTGTCACGTTCAACCATAAATATTCTGATATCCGGACGTTTAAATGGTGCAGATTTCCCTTTGAGATGCCCCCCCCCCCTCCACTATAACTCATATCATGTACCTCAAATGTCTGTTGCACAACCTCTGTTCAATAAACTTCTGCTTTAAAGGGTGTGACACCACATCAGCTCTCTGTTTCCCACGACTCTGTTCCTTTTGAGCACTGTGTCTAATTGTTTCATGATCAATAGACCAGGTCGTACGTGTGCGTTTGTGTGAGTCAGCAATGATACTGCAGAGCAAAGTTAACTGCCGGACTCTCTCCGAAGCTGCACAGAAGCGTTGATGATGAATGTGGGAACATAAATGTTTCCCTGGCCAGAATATGAAGAAGAGTAGCTCTAAACAAAAATAGAGTGAATTGATATTTCAGCTCAATCATAAAAATCTGCAACTACTAGTCGGAAAAAAGGACTCTGAACACCAAACCAGACTCCTTTAAGTCCCTGAGAAATAGAACTGTATTTTTAGTTTAGTTTTATTTGACAATTACAGATACAAGTGCTGATTAAAAAAACAGTCAACGACATTGTCAGGGATAACACAAAGAAGTTCAGGACTTCTTGCCATCGTGGTCCCTGATGTTCTTAAAGTCCACACACACAGGTACAAGATTGAGACGGGTGGTCAACGTCTGTGATTAAATGAGATAAAAACAACAACTAGTCCGACAGTTTTTTACGATCAAAAATAGAAACATAAAATACATA
>JAPQLA010000022.1:1157560-1168110 GCA_029822935.1 Naso vlamingii
AAGTTTTAGGGTCTATAGTACAGCCTAATGACACATGTAATAACTAATGTTAATTGACACTAAAGAGGAAACAGCGTTTCTTTACAGTATGCGCAACACAATGAGATCAAGACATTATTACAAACATTGCTGTAAACTGTAATTAGCAAAGGACGTGTGTTGTACAATTACTAAAATTCATATGTAGCTGACTGATATCACGATGAAATGTCAGCTAACGTTACGCTTACCGTTAGTACACATGCAGATTTTGGTTAGCTCAGAGGCAGCTAACAGCTAACGTTTACGTTTGCAGCTGAAAGTAAAAATACGACACTCTGCGACTGACTTGTCCATTTTCTTTATTTGGTAAACAAATAAATCTTATTAGAGGCAGATTTACCTGCTTATGAATGAATACGGTGTTTCCTGAAGGGAGACAGCGCTCCTGTTTGGGGTGGTCAGCTGATGCAGCTGAGTGTAACGTAAAGTTAGCAGAGTAACAGTGAAAGCACTTTCGTGACACTGAGGCACAGCGATGTACGTATTTTAACGTTTTCGATTTTGCATCGGAGCCACAATAGCAGGTGAACAAAAGCTTACTAAATTACAATTTTTCCGTATTATTTATATCTGTTATTTTTCTTGAACGTTCAAATGATTTTCTCACAGCCACGAATCTAACATTGAAGATCCTTAGCTTTATTTACAAGGGCGTTTTTCTTGGGCACTACCTCCCCCTGCTGGTCAAAGATGGTTTACAAACGATAGCGACTTTTGTGAGTATCTGTCACCAAAATAGCGGGTGGCCTAAGGACACTGGCGCGGGCATAGTGTTGTCTTGTGTGTTTAAAAATGGAATCTGATTGAAAAATACAGAACATGAACACACCCAAACAATAAAGTTTGTTGTGGCATACTTCGGTCTACTCTGGAGTGAGGGGAAATTGCTGAGGGGGTTGGATAAACGTTAATCTAATGTAGCCCACAAAAAAGATGCTCAATCAGTATTACGAATAATTAAATAATATGCCCAGTGCATTTTACATCAATAGCATGTTGTGGCATGATAATGACGATGTTTCATTGGTTCATTCCATCAGCCTTGTAGAAGCTGGACACATACTCTATATGACAACTCAAGAAAACAAATTTATTATGGAGAATAACTTTTTTTTTCCTAAGTGTTAATGGCCTACGAATATCTCGGTTCTCTGGATCTATGTTTGCTAAGTCAATAAGACAAAACTGAGAACTGAAAAATTTGAAAACTGAGAATTAAAATAGCATAGACCTCAGCAATTTATATTCAGTCAGGTTCCTTTTGGGCCAACTGATTCTACTCCTTGACGCGTTTTCGCTAACGTTCTCAAGCCTATGTTATTGGGTTTAAAAAAAAAAACTCCCTCTGTTCGCTACTTAATAAAAGAAATCGTTTTAAGACTTTTTACTGATTTTAGATCAATTATTTTATTAGGGCCCAAACACTAGTGCAACAAAACCACGTCAAAATTGTGTGCCAAATATAAACCCCCACGCTCAAAGACTTCAAACTCAATAAGAAGGATTTTCATATCTCACGCGTGTGCTTGCAGTGTATGCGTGCTCGTTCATAAACGCGTGCGTGTGTTTTCTTCAAGTTTGAGTGGGTAGGGGACTGTGTAAAAATAACAGTCCTCCGTGCATCTGGAACAACCCTTTTTATGACCCTTTAAGCCGTGATAAGCCTTGCAGTCGCAGGTTATCAACTTTTTACCCAGATACAATAAATCTATGAATTATGAAATATTTATTCACCGCACACTTTCTCTAAAACACACGCTTGCTTTGCAACACGCTTTTGAATCGATGTGAGTTTGTACAGACACTCCCTTCGACGATTGAAACGTCCCGTCATACCTCGCGTGGCCAACGGCTCTCTTCTCCGAATGCTCGCTCATTGAATTGCTATACTTGACCAGTTCAGCTCGGTTTAGTGAAATAATTTTGTGTAAACCAGGCCGGACTTCCTCGCTGAATACCAGTTATCTGCCGCACACTTCCACGGCCTTCTGTTTATCTGACTGCGGCGGTGGGGCGTGCTTTCCTGGGCTCGCTGGCTGGGTTTGGTCGGGGAAGCAGGGGGAAGTAACGTTACGGAGCTGGTCCCGAGCAATGATGGAGCTGGAGTCGGCTAGTAACAGAGGCGAACTGGGAGCTGTGGGGGACTCGCTGCAGCCACAGACTCCCAGCAGGCACGAAAAGAGCCTGGGACTGCTCACAACCAAGTTTGTGACTTTACTACAGGAGGCAAAAGACGGGGTGCTGGATCTGAAAGCGGTGAGCATACAGCCCGAGTCTTTGTTGTTAGCTAGCACATGTCATTTTGAGCCTGCCCGCTGTCGTTAGGTTACATGCACTTTCGCTAGCCTGCCTGTTAGCCTAGCCTAGCCGTGTGACAGGCTAATTTGAATGGGCTCTTATGGCTTGGTAGTTTTAAAACACCTCGATTACTTTCAGCTCTCCGCTGTGTCACATTATGTGTTATTTCGTGTTTTTACAAAATGGAGCAAAGTAAGGTTCCTAACTGAACTTTGAAAACATTGGTCAACTTTTCAGACTCTGCCCCCTGCAGATTCAAAGTTAAAAAGTGGGTCAGCTTTTGTCGCTCCCTCCTGAGCTAACGCTGCTGCATCTTCACACATGAACAACTTTTTTTCTGATTGATAATTCTTTTGTTACTTAGCGACATGCTTTCAGCGATATGGTAATTCGAAAAGCATGTACTTTTACGACAGTGCCTTAGCTTTGCAGTTGCATGCACATTAATGAACGTTAGCTGAGTTCTCTACCAGGGTTTTAGGCCATCATCCTCGTAACTTAGCTGCTTAACGTTGGATATGATAGTAACACTCCTTCAAAACTATAAATGCTGAGCAGCCTGTTAGTATCAGTGTCATGTAGCCTAAGTTACAAACCAATTAGTAGCTGGTGTTTACTCATCAAAACACGTTAATATTCTCGTCAAACTGGAACACACTTCATCAGACGCTGCCTTCTGGTTGTTTTATTTATCAAAACCAGTGAACCAGGTGGCAGCCTAACCAGTCTAGCATCACATACTTTGTGTAATTAAGTTCCTTTTTCAACAGTAACCTCAATGACATGATAGACTGAGTGGCTTCTTCCAGCCTTCTTGACATTAATGTTTGTACTTTGCTTTCTCTTTCATCCTCATCAGTCCATAAGAACACACAGCATTTTTGAGTAATAAAGCCAATTTACTTTGAGTGACAGCCAAAATCTGTCTCTCCTCATTTAAACATCGTGCCTTGGACAGTTAAAGATCAGCAGCTTGTTCTCCTATTCAGGTTTTATTGTAAATGTTTGGTGATAAAGGAGATTCATTTGTAATGAAACACCCTTTCGACTCTATATGGGTTTCTATAAAAGTGCTGTGGTTGAAAAGTGTCTTGTAAGATTGAAACTGGAGTATATATATGTTAACACTAGGCTAAATAAAACATGGCTCACAACAGTCATTACACACTGAACTAGAATCGTTAAATTGGTTTGCATGAGTTAGTTACCAAATTATGCTTAGTGACCTGTAGAAAAACCAGCCTTTTGATTTTTATTAGCTGTCATTTTCAGCCAAGCTGTGACTCCACTGCCCTCACAAAGCTTGGTGACACAACCTAAACTATCAGTACTAGTCATATGGTCATCATTATATTAGTTTGTTCAGAACCAAAAGTTTAGATAACATTGTCGAAGATGAATAGTCAAAGCTTTTTTCGTTGCAGTGCATTGAACCAGTTGAAACAGATGCTGTGGGTTCTCTCGCTTTGTTCCGTAATCTCTCTTGTATTTTTCATTAATTCAGTTCATTTTTTCTTGTCATTAAGGCGGCAGACACCTTGGCAGTGCGACAGAAACGACGCATCTATGATATCACTAATGTGTTGGAGGGAATTGGACTGATCGAGAAAAAGTCCAAAAACAGTATCCAGTGGAAGTAAGCCCACAGTTTCTTTTTTTATTCTTTCAAGGTCAAAGACTCTCCCTTTCTCGCATCTTGTTTTCATGAAAAGGCTGATGTTCATTTTAGTTGTAATTATGAATTAAATGTCGCATGTCATGAGCCAATTAAATTTCCCTAACACCTCTTTCACTTTGTCATGTAGCTGGTACGTAAACTCGTTTTGTGTGCTAAAATTTGCTCAATGACTTTATATCGTGGTCATAGCTAAAGCTGCAATGATTACTCGACTGATAGAAAATTAATCGGCAACTGTTTTGATTAGCGATTTCTCATTTCAGTCATTTTTTAAATAAAAATGTCCAAAAAATTGCTGATTTAACCTCTTATATGTGAGGTTTCTTCTTTTCTGTCATTTGTAATAATAAACAAGGAGTCTTTGTGTTGTTGGCTGTTTAGACAAAACTAGCTATTTGAAGACGTCACATTGGGCCCTTGAAAATTGAAATGAGCATATTTTTTTCCCTTTATTTTGGCATTTCATGGAAAAAACAATTAATGGATTAATTGTGAAAATAATTGGCTGATTAATCAACAGTGAAAATCGTCGTTAGTTGCAGCCCTAATCATAACAGTAGAGAAGTCGCTGCTGAGCATTGGAGTCTGAAGCCATATGAAATATTTTAGAGTCACAGTTTGCGTTACATTTTCTTATTTGTGTAGTAGAACTAAAGAAGGACAGTGTGATTTTTGCCATTTTAATTTCATTATTTTGCCTTTTCCAAATGTGCACATTATTTTTAAAAGGCATTTTGTCCTTTCAGCCATGCATCAGCAAAGTTTTAAGCCACTCAAAACAGATCTGTTGGAAAAACTCCCTCCAGGATGAAGTTATTCAGGAACTCTTTATCAGTGTTGACGTGCAAACATGGAAAACAGAGTTTTTGGCCTCTCATGGCAGATTGTGTGCCGCTGTCTCCTTTGTAAACAAGAGCCAATTTAGTGCTGCTGCTGCTGCTGCTAACCTTGTTGGCTGGATTTTCTTCATGTTTTAACATTAATGTACAGTAACTCCTGAACTTACAGAAGGACAGAGGTGTCAGAAAACACAATGGAGGAGGTCACTACAAAGTCTTATTCTTCCACCATAGTCTGCTGCCAGATTGCAGGGTTTTTCAGGACTGTAATTGGCCATTATGGCTTTAGGTTTAGCCTTACATCACTCTTGACAGCACTTCAGTTGTGTTTAAAAGTTTTCATTGGAACAGAGTCTGATGAAAGGCAGTGCTTGTGTGGATGGGATGTTTTTCAAGAACGGACAAAAGAAAACGCCCTTTTCAAAAGCTGCCTGTAAACATGTGGACTAGGCTTTAACAATTAAGAAGTAGTTGTTAAAATATAATAATTTCTTGTAAGCCATTTTTACAACAAAATGGCCCAAACAGTAGAAAAACACTGGACTACAGAAGGTGTGCTACTACAACTTCTTAAAGAACTGTAGATGTAGGAGTTGTGAAAAAAGCTGGAAATAATATTTAACAGTGTCACTGCCACAGGTCTTTGCATATCAACTATTAATTAAAAATCGATTCAGTGTTATGCGGAATGGATACAATATTGTAAAACATAATACAATATTATTTAATATTAGTAATAGCGATATGTATTGACATTTTCTCACAGCCATAATAGAAATGTGTTTCTAATATTCAACCCCTCCAATGTGTGTAAATGGGGTGGACAAAATATTAGACACGTCTCCATATAATGCAGTCAAGTTTAACATCACTGCAAACTACAACATCAGTAATAAACATGTTGTTAAAGTAATATCTCTCTGACATTGTCAGTTAAAACTAAACATAATTTTCTGAGTAAAGGCACAATTTATAAATTGCATCATATTGTCCAAGTAAATCCAATGAAGTAGGGCTGCAACTAACAATTATTTTTCTTGTTGATTAATCTGCTGATTATTTTTTACGATTAGTCGATTAATCGTTTATTTCATGGAATGTCAGAAAAGTGCTAAAAATGCTCATCTCAGTTTCCCAGAGCCCAATGTGATGTATTTAAATTGCTTCTTTTGTCCAAGCAGCTGCCCAAAACACAAAGACTCCATTGTTTATTTTATTTCATAAATTACACAAAAAGCAGGAAATCCTCACATTGAAGACCCTAAACCAGCAGTTCTATTTACTTTTTTATTTGAAAAATGACTGAAACAATCAATAGTTTATCAGAATAGATGGCAATTAACTTTCTATCGACTGATAAATTGATTATTCAGTTAATGGTTGCAGCTCTACAACGAAGAGGCCAGTGAGTGTATTTCTCCGCTCTGTTAGTCAAGCACGTCGGATATGAAACAGTGACTCTGAGATTACAGTTTGGAGGTGTTTGCATGTCACATGAACTCTTTAATAAATGGATCCATAGTTTTCAAGTAAGCTTTTTTACAGTTGAAATTTCACTCTGCCTCGAAGGAAAAGTACAGATGTTACCAATAACACTGACAATGCCTCTGATCTCTTAAAGTTTCCCAGTAAGCCATGAGACTGTGATAGTGAGCCAGCATAAACAATACCAGGACTGTAACTTCAGCAGCTAAATGGAATTCAGCCAGTATTGATTTTATTACTTACACTTGTGCTTTATCAATTATAACAATGTCAAAATGTCTTCAGAGAAAAAGTCCTGTTAAGTGTTCAGGGGTTAAAATTCTGTTTTTGTTCACATGTTCATTTTTGGCCACTGCTCACATTAATGTTAATGAGCGTATTGTTGTGGGACTTTTTGTACCAAATCCTTAAGAAATGAAACAATTAAGAATGAGAATGAACCTGTGCAGATGTGTTAAAAAAAAAGCAGCATATATGATCATGAGTCTGTGAAACTGTCTTTGCCAGCTGTTTGTACATTAAGATGTATTTGTGTTTGTGTTTCAGGGGTGTAGGTCCGGGCTGTAACACCAGAGAGATAGCAGATAAGCTGATTGATCTGAAGGCTGAGCTAGATGACCTGGCTCTCAGGGAGCACGAGCTGGACCAGCAGAGAGTCTGGGTCCAACAAAGCATCAAAAATGTCACAGACGATTCTAACAATAGCCCATATCCTTCACTGTTTATTGAGGATGCCACTTGGAGGAATTTTTCCACGGGTTAATAAACCTGTGACAAAAACAGTATTACCACTTACACTGGATTTATTCCACAGAGTGCCGCATAAAGGTACCGGCAATGCAAACACTGAGAACATTTTCCTCTGCTGCAGCTTCACATTCAAAAGCATTCAACTGGCAAAACATGAGTTGACTTTTATTTAGAAATAGTCACAGGAAAGGCAGTTTGTGAGTGAGTTTAACACTTTTTCGGATTGTTTATCAAAAATAACTCCACAAAACAAGACAATGGTTGTATTAGGGTTTTTCTTCTTCTTCTTCGGGAGAGTGAAAGCATAATTTTGGAATATTGCAGAGAGTAATGAAGAAAGTAGGAGCATTCCCCATTGAGCTGCTGGATGAGGAACTGCAGGGGACAGGCTGCAACCTCCAGCCTCCAGACATGCTCAAGCTAGTGCATTCCTTGCAGATCCCAAGCCTGGATAAACTAGCGAAGGGTTGTGTCACAGAGGGCAAACGGCGTGAAATTCAAAAAAAATATGCTGATCTTGATACTAGTATGCCAGTGAGTAGATGATGCACTTTGGCAACCTTATGAAATGATGAGCAGTCAAAAGAAAAAGATTAGTATTTAGATAAGTACATGTCACACTTATTAGCACAGTGAAAAAGCAGCATATCCAATCTCACCACCATCTGTCATCTCATAATGAGGGCCACACAATATCAGGAAAGCTTGCGATATGCGATAATGTTGTTGAATACTGTGATGACAGTATGACTTGCGATGATTAAATAAATATAGAAGTTTACAGTTTGTGTAAACTGTCTGCTTTAGGTTTGCGCTGCTAACAGACTCCAGACAGTGAACAGCCCTCAGTGTGAGTGTGTGACAGACACACTGACCAGCAGCTCAGGGCAGAGACAGGAGATGACAGTGTAACCTGCTTGTAGGCTTGCTGCGGCAGGCTGTGTTTCATGTGTTACACGGTTGTGTGCGGAGCTTTACCTGACAGCTCCTTTTTGTTCCATTACTATGTTATATATATAGTAATGGAGCAAAAATGTATATTATATAATATTATTACACTACTCCCAGATGTATTTAAAATTGAACCGCTGTTAACAAATGCTGAAAATGACCGTTGTTTTGCTTCACAAATATGTTTAGCGAGCAGCTAGCTGTTGACGATTTCCTGTGACTTGCCTAACAGTTACTTCAAAATAAAAGTTAACTCATGTTTTGCCTCTCAGATGCCTTTAAAGTGAAGCTGCAGCTGTGGGAAATAATCAGTTTCCATTAGCAGTATGTGACTGGCAAAATATACTACTATGCAGCCTCTGAATGCATGGCACATGAAATTATACCATGTATTGCAGTTTAAGCAGTCTTTTGTGATATGCCTGTCACACATTAGTATTGCGGTGGCGATAAATTTTTGATATATCATGCAGCCCTACTCATTAAGGATTATCCAGACATACTTCCCCGCAGATTCTGCCATATCTGTTAGTCATGCAGCTCATATTAAACTCTGTTCTTCACTTGAAGAGATCTGGAAGAGTTTTAGTCAGCCTGTAAAAACAGCTGTATAATTGCTTCTGTGGTTCTGGCGGGAGCTCTCTAAAGTTGGAAAAAATAACCCCCATGGCATAAGGGCATTGAAGTGGCAGGGTGGCCCAAAAATGTCTAGAACTGGCCCTGCCGTAGTCTGACCCACCAGAAGTGCACTGCGGGTATAAGACTGGTGTTGGCTGAAAAGGTGCCAGGAGAGCAGCCTGGAATTCCCCACTCCTTCCGCTGCTGCGTATTACCGTTTCAGAGTCTCCCACTGCTACAGGAAGCAACAATAATAACCTCCGATCTAGCAGCCTACATGCTGGAAATGACAAGTTTTGATAAGGGGGATTGATTTAGACATTTTAATGCCAGGGCTCTTTACGCATATCTAAATCTTTCACAGAAACGAGTTTCCCCCTCCTCACTACTTTTCAGAGGTACTGTCACAGTATCTAGGGCTTTGCCCCACCCACGACAATTGTGATTGGTTTAGAGAAAAAGAAACCAACTGGAGCGTTTTTCCCTCTTTAGCAGAGTGTGTATGTGTAGAGCCAGACCTTTCCCCAGGGTTGAGTGCTGTGGAGAGAGATCTGGCTTCATGAGACCAGCTTTGCTGTGAGCGGCTGTCGGCAGCTGCAGGGGGAGAGACTCAGTGGTGCACCAGGTTATGAAAAGGATGCTGCACTTTCTCTGACTGTGTGGAAACGTGAGTTTTCCCATCAGAGTGACAGCTAACTCACATGAACGAATGAACCGTGGGTTGAATGTGCCGCACTAGATCAGGTTATAAAGGCAAAGTCTCGTGTACGTATCTCTGAATGTTCTTCATGATGCTTGTTCATAAATCTTGATAATCTGGTCATGGGTCATCTTCACATCCCTTCCAGAGAGCAGCACAGGCCTTGTGAGCAAATTTACAAACGTGTTTCTTAATAACCGCCTACGCGTTGAGGAAACAGGTCAGCTGATTGATGGCGTCATGTTTTTATTTGATTTTGGCATTTTTTATTGCCATGGCGGCCACAGCACAACATTATCATCAGAAATGCTGCTTCTGCTTCATGCTACGATGTACTGTCTCCCTCCCTGTTTCTCTCCCCACAGAAGAAGAAAGCAGAGCGGACCTCGCGGGTAAAATTATGAATGCGTGTAATAATGAGCTGATAAAGCTGATTGATTGTGGAATGTGTGTTTGCTTTTGAGATTAT
This sequence comes from Naso vlamingii, assembly GCA_029822935.1. Taxonomy (NCBI): domain Eukaryota; kingdom Metazoa; phylum Chordata; class Actinopteri; order Acanthuriformes; family Acanthuridae; genus Naso; species Naso vlamingii. The sequence continues at coordinate 1,167,391 of JAPQLA010000022.1, forward strand.
CACCAGCTGCATTGAAGAAAGCTCCGCTCCCGCAATATATAGAGGCTGTTTATTTTGTATTTATTTTATTTTCACATTTGTTTTTCACTTGCCGAAATGGCAACTACCTGGCACATTTTACTTGCGCGAACACAGGGTTAACATGTCCTGGACAAGCTGGCAAGCATTAATATTTCGAGCCCTGTTCAGGAACTCCGCCAAAATGAGCTGTAGTGATTTCACAAATCTGTATTTACCAGAAACCTCTGTGCTTGCAACATTTACCCATTACTGGTTTGATTTGCTCCTTGACAGCATGAGATTGCTGTACTTCCTCTTCTTCTATCTATCTATCTCCCTCTCTGTCCCCCTTTATGCATGTGTGGGGAGTTACACTTTAAGTTGGGATGCTGTCACGGCATGTTGCAGTTTACCAAGTTAGATAGACTGACATTTTTTTATTAACTCAGCTGTCCTTTCACCTTTTAAGGCACAGGGCAGAAATGGAAAATAGTTGTTTTGCATTTGAATTTGCCCCCTGTCTGCAATCAAAAGCACTTGTGATGAACTTAAGCTCTTTTGCAGTAGCTCCCAACTCTCATGCATCAACAGTCAAACTCATGCAATTGGATATATTCACACATACAGTCATTTTATTAATTTGCACAGGAATGTAAACCTGTTCTTTTAAATGTTGCTGGGAATCATGAGAAAGTTACAGACAGTACACTGAAGAGTGAG
>JAPQLA010000022.1:2154670-2164964 GCA_029822935.1 Naso vlamingii
GGCTACTTTATTTTCGATCGAAGAAACAGTATACAGATCCCCTCAGAGACAAAACCACCTCCCTCCTCCTAAATCTCATCAACACTCTTCTCCTACTCTCACCCTCTTCCTATACATCTTTCATCTCCCACACCTCTCTTTCTCCATTTCCTCTTCCTCTCCTCTGTTTTTTACCTCATCTTACCTTTGCCAGAAATCAACAAGCTCAGCCTCCTCCGAGGCTTCAGAAACCTGCCAGTCTGTCAGCGAGTGCAACTCTCCTACAGCGGTTAGTACTGCATGCATCTCAGCGCTTTATTAAACACACACACACACACACACAGATACACGTTTGTACAGCTGTCTTTGTGGGGCCTTTACACTGAATTTCATTCATTTGTACATCCGAACCCAAACCCTTACCCTAACCCAAACCTTAACCAAATTATGCCTTAGCCTAACCTTAACCTACCTCAATTCATACATAACCCGTAAACTTAAATCTTCACCCTAAAATTTAATGTTAAAATTGTGGGATCAAAGATTTTGTCCCAACAAAGATCGTCAGACCCCACACTGTGAGTGAGAATTCAGGTTTCGGACCCCACAAACACAGAAAAACACACACATACACACACACACACACACACACAGACTCCAGATGCTGTGCATTTTGCTGATTGTTATCCGTAGCTTAAAGAGGCCCGTGGGCTCCACTTGACAGCTGCGGTGCTGTTTGTCGTGGACTAGTCATGGATGTTGAGCACTCTGACTTAGACTTGTCTGTCCATTCCGCAGTTTGGCTCTTGCTCATCCTTTGGTACCTTTCGCCCTGCTTTCTCTCACACTGGCACCATCAGGCCTCTCTCTGTCATACTTCCTGCGTCCCCCACATTTAACCACTCCCCTGGATCCAACACCCCCTCACCCACATCAAAGGTTCCTAGCTGGAAGGTTTGTTTTCATTTGCAAGTTTACTTTTGAGTTTTCTCTTTCTGAAAACTTTGTTGCTTCTTTGTGTCTTGTATTTTATTGCTTTTATGCACATTAATGAGTGTAAAGACTGATCTCACAGTCGCCATTTTGCTTTTGCTCATGAAGCTCAGTTTTCCAATCTTGCCTTCACAAAGATTTGCCAAACTGAGACTGCTCTTTCATTTAACAACGCTTACATAATCTAATGTTATCTGGCCATACCTACATCAGCATCTAACCAGCTCATTAGCTAAGTCTGCATCTTTCATGCTTGACTGACTGCTGCCTGTTGGATGGCAAACACTGGAGATGGACAGTTGGAAAACAGTCAAGTTTTTCCTTCTGCTGCTGCAGGACTGGGCCAAATCGAGTTCCTGCGAGCCATCGTTGGCCAACACTCTGCAGCGTAGGAGGGAGTCTGTGGAAAGGATGAGAGAACTGGAGGCTCCGCCCAGTCCCCTGGGGTATTCTGGGATGCAACCAGATGATGCACACCGAGCACGAATTGGCCCAGGAGCCATTGCAGCCAAGGTAGGAGTAAAAATGTAAATGGGACTGTATACATTGGTATGCATTGAGAATTTTTAGCATTGTGAATTGCATATGCAATGTGTGCTAATCTTTATGTATTAACTACCTGCCTGTATCTGTCCCTGTGTGTGTGCTTCAGCATGGGGAGCCACTTTCTCCAGCAGCCAGCACTCTAGCTATGGTTCTGACGAGAGGTTTGAGCATGGAGCAGCAGAAGAGCAGCAGGGACTCTCTGCAGTACTCCAGCGGCTACAGCACACAAACCAACACCCCCTCCTGTTCTGAGGACACTATACCCTCACAAGGTAACACTCAACACTTAACAGACATCAATTGCTTGTCAATATTGTGTCATTTAGAAAGTGCAGTTTCATTTGTCATCAGTACTAACGTGATTACCATAAATATGGTTGTTTTCTGTGTTTTTTTATTATTCAGTGGGAAAAAAAAATTCTCATTACTCACTTGTCACCTCTAGGTTCTGATTATGAGTGCTACTCTCTGAATGGGGATGTTGACAGTGAAGGGCAGGCTGATTTTGACAAGTCCTCCACCATCCCACGACACAGTAACATCGCCCAGAGCTACCGCCGCATGATCCAAACCAAGCGGCCTGCCAGCACAGCAGGCCTGCCTGCAGGTAAGACCCTGCAGGCAACTCCAAACGGCACAGGGGGAGGCAGCTCTGGAGCCATCACGTCAGGGACAGCCACCATTCGCCGGACACCGTCTTCTAAAACTGGAGTGAGACGCACGCCGTCCACATCAGGCCCCATTCCCATCCGGCCCCCCATCGTGCCAGTTAAGACCCCCACAGTGCCAGATTCTCCAGGGTATGCCAGTCCACCCCAGCATCGTGTGGGCAGCGAGGAGTTTTTGTATGGTGATGTTACATCTAGCAGTGACTACACGAGGGCTTCTCCAAAGCGGATGAGCCTCCCCGACACAGCTTTGGGCTGTGGAGGAGGAGGAGGAGGGGCGGACAGAACTTTATACATTCAGCAGGCCCACGGCATGGCTACCCACACAGCTGAGGAGGACCCTCTGCTCGCTGCCAACCGCCACAGCCTGGTGGAGAAGATAGGGGAGCTGGCAGCCAGCGCCCATGCCCTCGGTGAGGGCCAGTTCCCGTTCCAAAGCTCCCAGCCAGGGGATCCTGCTCTGTGTCTGCCCCAGGAGCCATCCTCCGCATCCCAGGAGGACATCGATATGCTGGTGTCAATACGCCGGGGGGTGAAGCTCCGCAAGGCAGTGACTGACGACAGGTCGGCTCCCAGGATTCTGCGGTAGCTGAGGCTGTGAAAAAAGCAGCTGCGGTGCCCTTACTTACAAACTGAAGCTTTATGGTAAAATACAACAGCACTCATGTGATACATGAACTGAGGTACAAGGTGTTGAATGAAGGCCAGTTTAGAGTAATGATCATGGACAATGTCAAGGCATTTCATGTCATGTATGTATTGCGTACGTGCAAAGTAATCCATATTTCTTTGGTTTTTATTCTTCTTCTTGGTTTAGTTTTGTCTGTGGGCTTCGTGGCTGTGCACCTCTGCTCCCCGTGTGACCAGCTGTTTCAGCTCACTTTGTCCCTTTAGACCCAGTGATGAAGACGTCACTCCTGTAGGGATTGAATGCTCTGTGTCTTTGTTCTTTGCTCTTACAAATATTATAATATTGTGCATTTCTTAATTAACACAGCCACCTGTCAGTGGAAAGTGATGGGCGAAGTGCTCTGTGAGCTTGTCTGTATGTTGTGTTTTTCATCATTACTGTACAAGTACTGTGTTACTGTTTTATGTTTTATGAGCTGAACAGCAGCTGTGTAAGTCATGTAAAATAGAAGCAATATGGCAGTGTTTTTATTGCTGTACTGTACTGTCAATATATTCTGCAATTAAACAGGCTTTTTACTGTTAATCTGCTGAATTGTCTGTCAAGAAAATACAGTGTCTTTAATGATTAATAGAAAATTCTACACCCATATCGGCAGGAATGCAGGTAATCCATAGCTAGTTATATTCCGGCTATAAAATCCAAAATGGACTTCAACCATTTTCTCCAGCTTTTTAAAGTATCTTTTCTTTGTTACGTTCTCCACTTCATTTTTTTGAAATGGTGTCATTTAGTTAGATATTATTTCTGTGAGAGCTTCCACTTCAGATTTTATACTGCAGTTAAACTATCACGAGCTATTTTATGGTTTCTCCATTACGGCAGGCTAATCTTAATTTTCCAGTAGTCTGTGCTCTGCAACTTTATCTGAAAGTTTAAACTTTCAACTGTGTATTTATTTTGTCCTGGTCAACTGATGATTGTCCACTGTAAGTCTGCCTCCAGTTAGACTGTTTGCGACACTGCAGTCCTCTTAAAAAACAGATGAGGGTGCCAGAGACCCTTCGCTGAGGCCGAGCTGAGCTGAGTTGACTCTCTCGCCAAAAGAAGCAGTAATGGAGGACATTTATCGACATTACTGCTTCAATAAAGGTATTTGGCAGCCTGGAAAGATAAATGGTGAGGAATAAAGACGAGGAAGTGAAGGTGTGAACCACAGTCAAGAGAAACATTCAAGTTACAACACTTAAAACACTGAAAAGATAACGCACTCATGGTTACAAAAAAAAATCCACGACCCAAACTGCATTAGGTAGCTCACTTGAATGACATTGAAGGTACAAAATGTAGCTAACACAAACTGTTGAGAGATTATATGTACAGCAAAATATAAACTACTATACAAGAGGAAGTAAAACAAGTCCATGTTGGCCAGTATGCAGTTGCCTTTATTTATTAATAACAAACTCTTGGAACATATTCTAAAGGAGGTAATGTGAGTTATGTTCCTGGAACTGGTTAAAATCCCCCTCATTATTCTGTAAATGGTCCTGCTGGATAACAACCACAGGCTGTTTGGAGCCTTTTCCCACCGAGACAACAGTGGTGATGAGCGGCCCTGATGTCTTTGCCTGGATAAGGGACTTTGTTCGGAAGCGACTACTGCATCATATATGAGCATAGAGTCTATTTAGGCTACTCTTATTAGGAGGCCAATCAACAGTGTACATTGGAAAACATTAGTCGGCTTGTAGAGTTCATAGCACGAGGAGAAATGGAGGAAAGAGGCAGGGCTGAGTGTGTATTTGAGACAGCGAGGATTATAAGTGATCTATTTTCATCTCGATGACACTGAGTCATCACTGACAGGTCTCACATTTGCAAAGAAGACAAAAAAGAGGTTGAGCAGGATGAAGTGATGAGGATCAGTTGTATATAGTGGTCTAACCCTGAATAACAGAGGTGGAGGGGTCTTAAATAGAAATCGTACATGAAATGAGATGCAGCAGGATCACCACGACTGAAGATGAATGAGATTTCTCGGCTTTGAAAGCCTTTATTATTTTTCTCATTCTTTCAAATGGGTCTCTCTTCATCCTGTCAGCCTCATAAATAGCACGTTGTAAAATTTATACTATTAGTTCACAGCCTTCAACTGGTCGAGTAATGGGAAATCTTCCTATTTGCTTGGATAATGAACAGACAGGGGAACTGATGCGCTCACTCTCTGAACTGTTAGAAGATCTCATTGCCTTCCTCTAAACCGGAGGTACAATCAGTGCTGATCATTCTCATTTTCTTTTATTTTTCAATGACTGTCTCCCGTGTCTTTTGATGACATGAGATACTTTTATCTTTTTAATGTGCTAATAGGAAGTCGTGATTGTTCGGGGGGGCAAAAAAACGATATACAGTTCAGACTGCGTGATCATTTCTTTATGTGCTAATCATAGAGGCAACCTCAGGCTCTGTTAGGATGTAGATTTAATAAAGGCGCTCCTCTGACAAAATGTGGCCCTGAAGTTGCCTGTTTTGTTTATATCAAAACAGACCATGCATTAATCATGAAATTATTTTTGGCTGTGTCCTTCAAAGTGGCTGCTGTTGTTCTCGTTTTGATTAAGCTCGCGTAGTTTTTCACCGAACAAAAGTCAGCTTTTATGAGATGTGGCATTCTGAGTAAAAAGGCTAAAGAGGCACCTGATAATGAGACAGTTTGTTTTTTTTTCAGCTGTTGTTTTTTCCACAACTGCCATTATCAAAACCTGATGGAACCTCCACTGCATTTTTATTATCTGAACCCAGTTGCACATGTTTCTCCATTATTAACACCTCTATTTATGAGCAGTTATGGTTTCTACAATGCAGCTTAAATGCTACGGTAGGTGGTAGGAACCTTAAGGGGATCACAGATCAAATCTAATTAGCTGTACCTAATGCAAGAGGGAAATGTCTTTATATTTATTCAGCTCCTCTAACTGCTATTTGCCCTCAGGTTTTGGAGAGGAAATATGTCCTGAGGGGCCCGTATATACACAGGAACACTACAGTGAACCGCACTATAGAGCTGCAACTCCTGCTGGGTATCATGGCGTTTCAATAAATGGCTCTCTGCAGCTCTTCCAGGGGCACATGTGGTTGGTTTTTCCATAAATGCTCACTATAAATTTTCACAGATGAATGGAGACCAGAGAGTTGGATGCTTTCATTTTAATTGTCCTGTCAGTCTTTTAACAAATCTGCCTGTTTCGGACAATTATGGCACTGATTTCAATGGAGCAACCTATTTTTATGACATTTTAAACACACTGCTCACTCTGTGGCATAAAATCTCTGTTAAATGATGTTATTCCCAAGTCCTCTTAACAACAATATGCCATACATCACTTCCTGCTTTGTTTTTTTTTTTTAGTCCCTTCTTCTTCTAGACAACCTGCAACTTTCAGAACATAAAAGTCACATTAAGGGACTCCACACACACACACACACACACACACGCACACACACACACACTCCCATCATCACTGCTCTCTGAGGAGCACAGATGCAAAGGTAGAATGCTTTAAATGCTACAAGACTGCAACCTTTGCCTTCAGAAGCGGCGTCTGCCTCGGTTTGATTGAAGGGAATGGATTCGGTCAATTATTCATTAAGTAAGCATGAAGCTTTCTAAAGTTCGTCTGCTGCTTTCTTCCGTGTGATTTTTTTCTTTAATGCCCTGCAGCTTTCGGTTATCAGCAGCAGAAGCGGGATGATGAGACAGTTTCATGATTTTTTTTAAAAAAATTACAGCTTTGTTTTTTTTTTTTTGTGGCGTATGTTGGTGTTTCATCTCGGTAGATAACTGCTGCAACCCTCAAGTAAACTATCCCTCACACTGGCCTGGGCCCCTGTGATTGAATTAGCCTTTGCTACAGCTATCGCCCATGCTGGCAGTCACGCTAAATTTCACCATGTGAGACAACATGATAAAAGACAGGATTTGATTTGCATTCATGGAACACTTAGGGAGTTCAAAGAGAAGTTATAAAGCAGAAGAGAGAGCAAGGGGTCCTCTTAGACAGCCTGTGTTTTAAACGTCACAGTTTCACCTTTGGTGACAAATCCAGTGATGTTACTTTAGGTCCTTTACCATAAATAGACACCCTGTCATATTTTTGGTCCGAGGTTATTTTGGTGCACATATTTTGAAAAGCCCCCCCTTCAGGTCTGACTGTGGACACTGTGAGTGTGCGCTGGCTCGTGTGTCCTGGTGACACAGCCCACAGCTTTTGTCACGCAAAAGAATACAGCGATCAACCAATATGAGCTCCGTGCTCCAGCTGCAGGCTGCGATTCAAAATTGTCTCGGAGGCTCACTGCCAGTTACCAGAGTTATTGCCTGAAAAGAGCAGTTTGCAGCCGAGAATGGGTTCGGCTGAAATTGCAGTGATAGATTGGGGATTCAAATTGATAAGGATCTTTCAGCAGGAGCTTTGATGAATTTTCAAACTGAATGCATATGTACGAGCAAAGCGTCATCGCGTGGCCTTCAATTACACGTCCAGCGTAACATCACAGCACCAATGCATGTAGATTTTGTTCCATGCACGTCTAAGGTAAAGGTTGACATGACATGGGAGGCAAACTCAATCATGCGTAGGCTTCAACAGTTCTCTCCACCCCATTATTTCCTTATCTATTTGACAATTCAGAGCCCTCCGGTCCGTGTAATATTTAGTCTTCTGCCTTGTCATGTAGGGAGAGGTGCGGAGAATTGGAAGCGTGCGGTCTGTGGGAATTAACATTAGCCACCTACAGATTAGGTTTAGAGTGCTCTGGGTGCTGTCATGCTAGCAGAGTGGGAAGGGGAAGGAAGAGCAATCAGGGCGACACTGTTAATTTGTACTGTGGTGTGCATATAACACTGGCTGCAGCCATATGGAGCCAAGCAGCAGAGGCTGTCTTAAATCATCATGTTCACACACTTTAACAGGCCAGATCCTGGCATTTGCATTTATATTGAAGCATTTTTCAGTGCTTGTAGTTTCTTCAAGCCTAAATGAGACGTGACTGTGTGGACAAGTGATTGCAGAAATGCATTGCTTTGTAGAAACTGTAACCTAAAGTTTGGAGAGGAGTTGTGTCCAGAAGGTGGGTTTAGTTCCTCTGAGGGGAAGGGAGAAGATTTCTGTGCATGAGGCAGCATCAATTTTAAAAGTGTTCATGAGCAAAGCAGCTCTCATGCTTCACTGGAGTTAGTACTTGGTGCCAGTGTTGGTTGGTTTCCAGGCAGAGCGTCGCTGGGGAAATGAACATATGTGTTCACTCGACTTTGCTGGAAAAATAAGGATGAGTGATTTTCTCACTATCACCACTTCTTGACGCTAGCAGATTTGTGGCAGACGGCGCCTGGGGAAGCTCTCACTGCGTGTGCAAGGGGTTTGCCGGTGTGGAGAAGTATGAGGCGTGGACCCTCCTGACCATCACACAGGGTGGGGTTCACCGAGGAGCTCAGTCCCCGTACGCCGCCACGCCCCCGCGCTTGGCGCTGTCCGGTGCTCTGGTGCTGAACGCTGGGAAGAGAATACAACCAACTGCCTGCAGCGCTGTGGACTGCCTGCACGCAGCCGTGCTGCATGGAGCCAAGAGACGGATCTCCCAGGATGAGACAGCTTTAAGTTCAGAGGGTCTCCTGGCAGGATCATGTCGTGGATTATTATGAAGGAAACGTTTCTCACGTGTTTTTCTTCTATTTTTTAATGGTTTTCTACAAGCCCACCTGAGTCGCTTGGAGGCACATAACTTGGCACCAACATGTTTTGGGTTTTTTCTTTATTCTGCCTTTTGACAACAGCTGCTGGATATCAAACACGGGAGCGAGTGCCTTTTTTTCACGGGCACGTTTTTGAAAACTCCGTGACGGCTTCTAAAGTAAACGGACTGAGCATTCCGCTGAGGCGTATCAACGCGCAAAAATGGTGCCCAGCTTCCGAGATGCACTTCAAACTGTACGGGAACGGCAGCGAAGATTTTCGCGCCTTCGCCCACCACATGCGGGGAAATCTATTGCTAAAAACTTCCAGGGTTTTAGACCGAGAGGCTCGCCCAGAATACCTGCTGACCGTGGGTCTGTGTTGCCAGACCTGCGTGTCGGAGTCTCTGGTATTCGAGGCTGCGTCGGTAAAAGTGGACGTTTTGGACACCAACGACCACGAACCGACTTTTCGCAGCGCGGACACCGTGCACATAACTTTAGATGACACCACCGCTCTGCGTAGTGTGGTTTACAGGCTGGAGGCTGTTGACGCAGACAGCGGCAATAACGCACAGTTGACATACATCTCCGTCCCCAAAAATGGCAGTTTCTATGTTGTCCCGAAAACAGGCGAAGTTTTGCTGGTTGACTCTATCTTGGGGCTCCCTTCTGCGGTCAAATTCAGTGTTTTTGCCAGAGACCACGGATGGCCCCCTCTGACCAGCAAAGGTGTAGTGGTTACAGTTGCGCCACAGAGGTGGGCGACGCGTCCCGCCGAATTAACGGGGTCGGGGAGGGCAGGACGCTCGCCCAGGGCACTACTTGACCCTGGCACGGTGATTTCTCTCAACGTGTCTGAAGATGCAGCCATCGGCTCAGTCATAACGAACCTGAGTCCCACCAGGTTCCCGTCAGCCGCCTACGAGCTGATTTACCCGGAGTCAGAGAGCTCCCCGGTCACGGTGGGGCGCGACAGTGGAGATATCACGATATCCAAGAGGCTGGATAGGGAGACAGAGCCTTTGGTGGAGCTCACTGTTAAGATTCAGGATAAACGAGGTGTGTAGAATATCCCTACATCAATCTGCACTCAAGTTAAGTCATCCACCGCCCCCCACCCCCCTCCCGGGAGTTAGTTGCATTGTGGCTTTGATGCCCTATTTTAATGGAATGCTCCACATTTTACACGCACATGTTACAGTAAAAATGTGCTGCCATCTGGACTCCTCACCCTTCATCAGTGACGCCCCGTAACAGGCCTGAAATATCCCTCATATTCATCATATCCATACAAGGCTGTCAGTGTGGCTGCAGCATGATTCCACAGGTGTGCCTCATTATCATCCATCCATCCACACACCTGAAGTATGAGCTCCACATTCAGTTTAATTTTTTTTTTCAGTGTATATCAAAATTAATCAAATGTATCATGATGTGTGCAAGATATCATGGCAGTATGGGCCACTTGTGGCGGGGAGCAGTTAAAATATTCAGTTTATGTTGAAGTGTCTTTGAGAACTGGTCAAATTATGCCCTTGATTGTCATAGTTTGTGACTGTGAAGTTGTTTTCAGAGCTAATCCTTGCAGAGTGGTGAACCACTTCGACCCCCTCTCTGTCTCTCATCTACTGGCATTACCCCTCTAATCCTCCTCTCATTCACTCTCCCGTCCCAGGGATTTGAAGTAGCACTGCCACAGTCAGTGAACCTTTCGAATTCTTGCAGAAAAGGTGAAACTTG
>JAPQLA010000022.1:2287362-2299012 GCA_029822935.1 Naso vlamingii
ACACACACCGAAAGAAATCATTCACTGAACCTAATGATTCTTGTCTTTTCCCCACATGGCATGAGCTCACTTTATCATTACAAGAACACACACTCCTTTTCTCTTTTCCTTACACTTACACACACACCATGAAATCTCATACATTGCCTCTACACCATATGCTCAGATATTGTGAGACTGCATCCAGGAGTATTGTCGTATTCATAATCCTTTGCTTTTTTTTTATTCTAAGGGACCCTCTATACTCCCATCACCTTTTATTAGCTTGATAAATCACCTCTGTTGTCAGTCAAGCCAGGGAGAATAATTGGATGTGGTTGTCGCCCTGTGTGATGGATTATCAGTCATTGGGGATTAAATTAACAGATAGTGCTCAGACATAATGGTTTTTGTTTTGCATTTTAAATTGCCTGGGAACACGGCTAGACTCTGTAGGTTTTATAGCTGATCCTTTTGGACCTCTTCCCCCTCTCTGTGCTATCTAGGTTTAATGACAAATGAACAATAACCTATACGGTCGCATTCCTATTAGTATAAAATGTAAATCATTTACTACTCCACTTAGGGATAGAGAGAGAGGCCTGAGAAGGTTTACAGTTGTGATAGCATAGCATGAAATTAGATATAGCAATAGTTTGATGAAATAGCTTGACAACGTGAAGAAATATCTGGAATATTTTCTTGATGAGGAGAAAGGTGACCTGACAACTTGGTCAAGCGGTGTGCCGGGCTCGCCTGATGCAAGCTGACATCTGTGACCAGCTAGTCAGGACACAAACACATTAACTGCCTCATCCTGGCTGGATTTCCTCTTTCAAATGAGAATCTGACACAAATACCTTCCAGAGGAGAAGAGGAAGAGAAAGTAAAGTAAAAGGAAAAAGGGTGTGGGCAGCCGCTTGAGCAGTGGTAGCAGTGAGATATCTCCCTTTGCGCGTTTGCCCGAGCATGAGCAATTTACCTTCTCGCCTGCTTCTCCATCCTCCCAGACCCCTCCCTCTCCTTCACGTCCACATTATCATAATTGTGTCCAGAACATGAGGGGCCGGGGAAGTGATCATGTCATTTTATTTACACCCTGCTTGGCCCTTTTTACAAACGACATGCCACTGACTGCCAAGTGGACTGGGGCCCGACGACATCTTTTGATCAGGGCTGTCGGGGCCTATCAGTGGAGAATGGCAGGTAATGGATACCCAGTGACAAACCAAATCTCCGGGAGGACGGAGAGTGGGCCGCACCTGCCAGGTCTCCATTAGGCTGGCCTCTCAGTGGGGCTGCATGCTGACTGTGCCCCCAGGGCCCAAATCAGACCAGCGCCAGCCGCATGGCTGCCTAGAGATTGGCTGTTAGCACTGGAAATGAGAGTTATTTCAGCTATGACATTTTTGTTTAGACTGGACGTGTGTGCGTGGGGCGGTGGGGGGAATGAAGGATTTAGTCACACTGTGTGTGTGTATGTGTCTGTGTCTGTGTCCAAACGCACAAGCTTGACTTTGTGAGCTGCCAAACTATAAGTATACCTACAGTTTCTTTCTGTGGCATTTGTCTTAGTTTACAATATTGTCTAAATGGCCTCAGACCTGTCGACATGCCATCTGCTATTTTCAGAGGTTATTTGTTTTTCCTTAAGTTGAGCGGTTTTGTGAGTGAGGTGGACAGGAAATGAGGGAGGGGGCATGGTGACACTGCGGAAGAAGGGGGTGAGTGGTAGGTGAGTTGGCGTTGAGTGGGTAGGCTCGCCACCACAGGAGACACAAGGGTTTGTATGTATTTGTGTGGTGTGTTGGGGAGGGGCATGTACACACAGTTATCATCTCTCTGCACGTAAGCAGTCGGCCCTAACATGCAAGTGACGGGTTGCTTATGCATTGCCATCATGTTTACACTCCTCACTCTCACCTCTCTACACTCTGTCTCATTTCCTTCCTCCCTTCCGTCCATCCATCCATCTATTATCTATAACTGCTTATCCTTTGCAGGGTTGTGGGGGGCTCATCCCAGCTAACACTGGGCGAAAGGCAGTGTACACTCTGGATAAGTCGCCAGTTCTCCTTCCTCCCTTTATTTTTATCCTTCTTCTTGAGTGAAATGTCTTTGTTTATGTTTGCGTGACAGTAAACACCTGTTTAGACTGTTGAGATTTTCTTTTAACAATGCAGCTTCAACGCAGAGTATTGACTGATTCCACACATCAAGAAACTAATGAACTCACTTTAGTTCATATGACACCGTGAGATTTTACATGTCAAAATATCTCCAACAAAATTCTGACATTCTTTTCTTGAAATTCTTCAAGATACGCTCTTTGGCTGTGTGCGCATGTGTGTGTGAGAGTGTGTAATCAGAGAAGAGGCAGATGAAGAGGCGTCAGACATATTAACTGACAGATGGAGGTTGATCCAACTCATTTATTACCCCAGAGGAGAATGCCACAGTGAGATTGGGCTTCATTAATTTCAGATTTAGTTTTCATTTCAAGCTGTTGCGCCCAGAGATAAATAAAATGGCGCATTATGTTTTTGCCAAGATATTTCTTTTTTGTTTTCCTCCAATAGAAGGAGTGAAAAGAGGGGAGGCATAAGTTCCGTGTGGCTGGGGTAGTATATAAATACAGGCTCGCCTAGAGGAAAATAACACCTCAACGGTTGATGAGGTGAAATGGGATGACTGTAATTTCTCAGCTCAGCTTTAAAGGCTCCCACACAGATGGCTCATTTATCCCTGGGAGTCCTCGGGCACACATAGCAGGGAAACTTTTTCTCCAGTTATTCTAACATTCCGTGTTCACTCCCTGCAATTTAACTCATCTCTTTCTTTCACTCTTTGTCTCCATTCTCCTCGCAGCCTATTCTCCTGAGGAGCTGACAGAGCACAGTGTGGAGGATGAGGAGACGCAAGCGGACGACCTGCCCTCAGCCCCCCAGAGTGACCTTCCCATGAAAGATGAGTTTGTGGAGCAAAGTGAAGAGCTTGCCAAAGAGCAGGCATGTGACCAGGAATCAGCTGGAGCAGCAGAGCTCTCTGGACAAGAGATGGACAGTGAGTCACATGTGAGTGAGACCAGTGACCGTCTCTCAGACTTTGAGAGCCCCTCCAGAAAAGCCGAGGGCAACTTGGCCACAGCATCTCTGAATGGTGGCACTAAAACCCCTCCCATGGGCATGGACACCTTGGAACAAATGAAGGCTATCTACTCCAGCTTCCTAAGCAGCCCCTTGTGGTCATCACTGAACTTAAATTCCATGCCACCACAGGTGCAATCGTCGGCTTCTACAGAAAAGCCCACTCGCAGCAACAGCACTAGTAGCAGTAGTAGCTGCAGCAGTGGTAGCTATGACTGGCACCAGTCCGCAGTGGCAAAGACACTACAACAGCATCCTCCCCAGAGCCGTCATAGCACTCAATCTGAGACCAGCCTCTTTAGTACAGTCCAGCTCCACAGGCAAAATCCAAAGCTGTTTGGCTCAATCTTCACTGGGGCCAGTAAATTCCGTTGTAAGGGCTGTAGTGCTGCTTATGACACCCTAGTGGAGCTGACAGTTCACATGAATGATACAGGCCACTACCGGGATGACAACCAAGACAGAGCGGGCAGCGGTGGAAAGCGCTGGTCTAAACCACGTAAACGGTCCCTGTTGGAGATGGAGGGGAAGGAGGATGCTCAGAAAGTTTTGAAGTGCATGTATTGTGGTCACTCCTTTGAGTCCCTCCAGGACCTCAGTGTCCACATGATCAAGACCAAACACTACCAGAAAGTGCCTCTAAAGGAGCCAATGGCCCCTGTGGCAGCCAAAATCATGTCTTCTAAGAAAAGGGGACTTGTGGGTTTAGACCTCACTGCCTTGCCATGTTCTCGAGAAGGAACCCCAAAAGTTAAGAATCCACAGGCAGACCTGAGTGAACTCTCACAGAAACCTTCCTCCAGCCCCTACACCACCTCTAATAACCGCTATGGCCACCAGAACGGCGCAAGCTATGCCTGGCAATTTGAATCAAATAAATTCCAGATCCTTAAGTGCATGGAGTGTGGGAGTTCCCATAATACACTACAAGAGCTGAGAACACACATGATGGTGACAGGACACTTCCTGAGGGTGACCAGCTCTGTGGGAAAGAGAATCAAAACACTTCCTGAGGCCACCTCCCCCAATCCTGTGAGGGTCACTACACCTACTGAACAGAGGGTCCAGTCTGTCCCTCTGGCACCCTCCACCTTTTCTCCTCCACCTCTTCAAACTACTACAACTTCCCCAGCTACCTCTCCTCTTATTAAAGAGATCAAAAAAGAGGAGGTTGAGGAGGAGTGCACTAAGCAAGAGGCTGTTGGAAATGAGAAGCAAGTTTCATCTTCAGTTGGAAAGGAGGAGGATGTTCAGAAGGAGGAAAAGTATGACACCTCAAAGTATAATTACCTTACAGAGGAGGACCTGAAAGAGAGCCCCAAAGGGGGCTTTGATATTCTCAAATCACTGGAAAACACTGTGACATCAGCCATCAACAAGGCACAAAGCGGAAACCCAAGCTGGGGGGGCTACCCTAGCATTCATGCAGCCTACCAGTTCCCCAGTGCCCTCAAGCTCCAACAGGGCGTCATGGAAAAGAATTCCCCAATGAAGTTCATGTTTAACGGAGGGGATGGTACATTGTCCTCCCTAGCCAAAAACCAGCCCCTCATATCCCCCCCACTTAGTCAGCCCTCCCCCTTCCCCAGCAACAACTTCCAGGCAATGGAGGATTTAGTGAAAAAAGTGACTGAGAAAGTAGCAAAAGTAGAGCAGAGAGTGAAGCAGTTGTCCCCTAAGATGGAGAACCATCTCTCTCCCTGTGGTAGTGAGGCTGAAGAATCCCATAAGGGTGGAGAGGCTGACTCACCTCCAGAATGGAGGGCAGTTACCCCGGCCAATAGCGACAGGGGAAGCCAAAGCGGCAGAGCATCCCCGGCTGCAGAACCCAAGGGAGAAACAGCAGTCAAATCCCCACTTGCTTCTACACTGAGATGCAGCACCGCCATTATCACTGGCCATACCCCTCCAGAGCAGCCCTTTGTCAACCCTCTAAGTGCTCTTCAGTCAGTAATGAACATTCATTTAGGGAAAGCAGCCAAGCCCGCCCTGCCAAACCAAGATCCCTTGAGCCTGCTCTCCAGGCTTAACCAGAGCATGGCTGAGAGGGCAGCTGTGGCCGCTCCTCCCTCACAGACCAAAAAGCCAGAGAGTGTAGTTGACAATAGTTTTTGCCAACCCAGTGATGACCAACCTATGGACCTCACAAAAGGGAAAAGCAATAGAGGAAGCTCTGTTGGCTCAGCACCCCTAACCCCTTCATCCACAGCCTCCTCCATCTCTCCCTCCTCCATTGTTACTCCTGCAAAGCTAACAGTGGTCTCTCCCTATACATCTACTAGCCCTCTACATGAAAATGCATTGTCCGATATCTCAGACATGCTCAGGAACCTAACGCAGTCCCACCATGTCCCAAAGCCCCCTTCACGGTCCCGGGTCACAGAGAAAGCCGAGATTGTGGGCTCCGCTCATGATGATGACGACGCATCCCTGCATGGCCACAAACGCAAAGGTCGTCACTCTAACTGGAACCCCCAGCACCTCCTCCTTCTGCAGGCCCAATTTGCCTCGAGTCTGAGGCAGACATCAGAGGGTAAATACATCATCAATGACCTTAGTCCCCAGGAAAGAATGCATGTGTCTCGTTTCACAGGCCTTTCCATGACCACCATCAGCCACTGGCTGGCTAATGTCAAATATCAGCTAAGAAGAACTGGCAGAACCAAGTTCCTTAAAAACCTGGACTCCGGTCAACCTATATTCTTCTGTAGTGACTGTGCCTCCCAGATCAGAACCCCAGCAGCGTATGTGTGCCACCTGGAAGCCCACCTTGGCTTTAGAATCAGGGACCTGGCCAAGCTGACCCCCAAACAGACTGTCAGGGACTCCTACACTCTCACTGAGAAACTAGTGCCCCTGGAGTCCTTCCTCTCTCCACAATCACAAGACGACTGCAGTAGTAATGGAGCAGTGTACCGCTGCCAGCTCTGTGTCCGTAAATTTGCCACTAAGCACGCCATCAAGCTTCACCTCAGCAAGAGCCATGGGAAGTCTCCAGAGGACCATCTGCTTTATGTGTGCGAACTAGAGAAACACTGACTTGCTCTCAGCAATAGTCATACTGGAAAACACATGTAGAATGACTGCTGAAAACAAAAAAATTAAGAGAGAAAACATGAAGGGTGCTAATGCACAAAGATGGCATGAATTACTGTTAAAAATGTCAGCACAAGGTGTTTACATCTATTCGGCCTATAAACATTTCTGATTTCTCTGTATTTCAAAAGACATTTATTTCACATCAAAATATACTGACGATCAAAGATGTTCATCCCGATTTCTTGTCAGCTTTGTTGTCTCTCTCACTCTGTGTACACCTTTGGTAATGTGAGACAACAGATGACAGATTATTTCATGATTTCTTGGTGAATCTCTTGACTAGACGGTCAGCTAATAACTTGACTTGAAATGTATTAACTTTATTGTATTTATTTTGTATTTTTGTGAGTGGATTTAATTTGCTGGTAGACTGCATGTTCAACAAGTTTTACCGTTACATTTGTACAGTATTGTCCTGTCCAGTCCAGATTTTAAAAAAATGCCCTTTCAAACTGGTCATTTTCTAACACAGCCAAATGCCTGGGAAAGCTCCTTAAAAGAATCTGCCAAACAGCAAATGTTCATTGCTTGTTTTTATAGTTTCCTTGTACAGCCTATTGATTTCCTTGCTGATTGTAAAAGCTGCCTTGTTCTTTATCATTGAGTAAGGAGCACTTAAAATCCAGGTCTGTGTAAAAATGTATATATAGTGTATAAGCTTAAAACTTGCTGTTTAAATTATGCATACTTGTTATATTTCCTAATTTAAGAGGACTATGACTATCCACTGGTGCAGAGCCTTTGATGAAGAATAAAAGGACATTGTTTTGCACAATAGTTTTATAAATGTTATTTGATAAGAAAAAAACAAACAATACAAATATGTTAATGCCTTGTGCTTCTATGATTAAATTGAATTAACTGCTGCATAAACACTTGGTTTCTTTCATATTTACCAGTTGGAGAAGTTTGCAGATGAAGGTGTTTTATGAATCTCTAATTTGAAAGGCAGGATTCTAACAAGTGACATTTCAAAGCAAGAGGGATAACTGACACGTGACAGAATTGTCCAAAACTTAATATCCTAATTTTTGTGACTTATTACTGGAAGATCATGCATCTCATAAGAAAACCCTCCCCTCTCTGCATTGTTGCCCCACATTGTAATGACTAAGCATTTACAAATCAGCCAACAGATTGCTCACTTAGCTACATCTGCAAAAACACTAAGCCTAACTTAAAAACCCTCAGCGTTTTTGTCTCTAGTTGTCTTCAAAACTGCAATTTGTCTAGATATTCCTGGTGATTTCCGTGTCATCGTGTTGTTGTGGGGCGGACTCGAGAGGTGCGAGCGGTGCCACTGCCTGCCAGGCGTCTGGCAGGTGGTGTGTGCTGCATGTAAACCACCAGATGTTTCTGAAACGAGCCACTGGAGGAGGAGGAGGCAGGCGGGCTGCAACAGCAGGCAGAGTGGGCTGATTACCACGGGGGCTTGGATGCCATCAGGAGCCCTGGGCACAGACAGCAGATCTGGCACACACCTGGACTCCGAGACTGTCCCTTGGAAAAAATAAAGCGGATCCTATATATGCACGCTGAGACAAGCTGACAGTGGTGCAGAATGCACAGACAGGTGCTATTCCCTCAAAGCAGGCTTTTGGATCTAACAATATTACTGGCAGGTGTAGATGCTATCAGAGTAGTCACAATTCAGGCTCAGTGCCATGTAATGAGAAAGTTTTTTTTATGGTCTGCAGTATGTAAAAGGCACACACACATACACACACATTTTCCTCAGATTTTCTACCATCTACCTTTGTCTTATTTGAAGATGCCAGGGGACACTGTGTTCTTTCTGTTTGATGTTCCCAGGCTTTGCTTGTCATGACTGACTGACTGAGTGACTTGAGGCCGGGGAAGTTATCTGGTTACTATGGTGACGGTCATTTGCCCAGCCTCTAACCCTGCTCGCTCACTCAACAGAGGACAGCCCGAGTGCAGCACACCCATTTACTCTCTTAAATCTCATCATCTCGCTTCAGTTCCTCCCACCCGGGAACAGATTAATTAACACACACACACTGTGTCCTGACCCCGTCTTCTCACACAAACTCATTACCGCCTCAGACTTGCTCCCGGCCCTCCGACGTTTAGGATACATTGGTCTAACGTTGTGGGAGAACCCAGTGATGACTCACATCTGACAAGCAGAATAAAGCCCTTAACAAAGGATGATAATTGAAAGATGGGATTCAGACTGGTAGCCATTGATAATGCAAATGAAAAAGACTGAGCTGCCTTATTGAATATCCTGTGAGCTTACCGAGTCCTTGCAGATATAGAATTATCTTTCCGATGTGATCAATTTTTTTCTAACACCGTATGTGTTGATGAATGCTTTAGGCTTAGTGATGGACTCGGGGTTAGGATGGTTGGGGGCGTTAATGAGATAGTTGACACTTTGGGGGTTAATGAGGGGCTGGAGGGAGAGGGCTAAATGATTGGACTTCTGCTTGGATGAGCATTATAGTCACTGCTGGAGGAGAGCAGTGTAGAAGCTGTGGATCTGCTGTAGCCAATTATTTAGTATGAAAAACACAAAACTCCTCTCAATTGTATTTTTCTGCGATAATAAAGAGGAGATTAGATGTGTTATCCATTGTTCTTTTGTCTTGAATATCCTTGAGGGCTGGGTAGTTATAGACGCTGATGCGCCTCAATGCTCCTAAAACAAAGTCAGCAGTGAAGGGGGAAGAAAGGAGGCGGACAGGACAGGGATAGGATAGGAGGAGAATGAGTCCCCCCACTCCTCCACTCCACAGATCTCCCATCAGCTCTTGTCATCCCTCTAATGAATATCAGTTAAATTGCTCTGTGGATCTGAGGAGTTTGGATGTCAATGTGATTTGTGTGAGTGTGGCGGATGGAGGGGCCCAGACTAATGAAAGGCGAGCCTAGCCTGACAGAGTGATGAGCATCAAGCCCATCAGACCAATCACACAAGAGTGGCTGACAGCACCGACAGACAGACAGCTGAGGGAGGAGAGACTGTGTATTTAGGAAAACAAAATGGCTGCCAAAATAGTGGTGGATGTCTGGAGAGCACATTGATATTTATCGGTCCTGTCTTGGTGTGCTTATACAGTTGTGCAAACTGCTGCAGGCTGGCAGCTCTGTCACACACACACACACACTATGTGTAACTTACAATACATAAAATGTAACTTCAGCAAGAGTTATAGAAGCCAGCTCTCAGAAGTGTTTTAATAATTCATGTTAATTAGAGAAAGTCTTCAAAATATCAACAGGTAAAGAGGATAAAATGGGTTAAGTGCTGCTAAAAAGGAACAGCTAATGAAATGTTGCGTGTCTTTTGCCTGTCATGCTTTGATAAACAACCATCTCAAAGGCTACAAACAAGCCTTAGTCCCTCTTGATCCAAGCGTGCCAAGATGGAGTACAATGCACAAGTGTTGTCCATTCACGCAGCCTTTGTAGCAAAGGTGACATAATGTCCTCTGACAGCAGCGAAGGAGTCATGGGTAGAGCCAAGTTAGCTTTACCTTGGACCTTTGACCCGGGTCTCTAGCGTATGGGAGGAGTCACACGCATCTTTGACAGCCAATATAAAGGTCACTGGCCCATTTCCTTTCGGACAGAAAGGAAATACTCAATTTACGAACTACAACAATAAATCAGCTCTAATATTTTTTCCAAAGGCATGAGAGACTTACAAGATAGAGACAGAGACAACTAAAGGAAGAGAGAAAGAGGTGACTGTAAGACGATTTGATTTCCAAATGTGCCTTCACTAGTGGGAGCAGGATTTCATGCTGCTGGGTTGCAGCATGCTACCGCTGCCTGAGATAGCTGTCAGAGGCATTTTGGTGTGATATCTGACAGATTTGCTAAAGACACTCGTCTCAGGGCACTACTCTGTATATCGTTAGTTTAATGCACAATGACATGACCAATTATAGCGAGCTACATGCTCAAATAGCACGTCAAAACCTGTGTATCAATCTATTAGATCCTGTCTCCCATCACATTAAGTGGTACCTTTAGCTATCCGTTTGGCACGTAAAAGGGAAAAATGCTGACGAAAAGCAAAATGCGCCTGTGCCGTTCACAGAGCTGATGTCTTTTGGAGAAGGAGGCGCTTTCTCTCTCTCTCCTTCTCTCTCTCTCTCTTCTCTGTATGTCTCTCTCTTCGCTGCTCTCTTGCTTACTTGCTCATCCCAGCCACAGAATGGAAAAAAATGCATAAACAATACATCTAGATAATGGCCTGCATTGTTTACTTAGCTCTGAAAATGTATTTGTGCAAAACTCTAAAATGCATTTAGGAGGAATCATTCACTCTGTGTAAAGCCTTGCTGACATTGGGGGGCTCTCAGAAGCAGGGGAAGTGTCACAACAGTATCATATATCACCGTATCAATTGGAGTAGGAGGATGTGTTGAGTAACAAACCAGCAGATTCGACCACCAACTGCTCTGCCTCTCCCAGTATTTCTGCATCAACCTGCTTTGTCGCTCATGATATTTCGGTGGGAGGAGGTGTGTGATTTAGTGCATTTGGTCCCGACGACCTCTCTGTCCTTGTGATGAGGACACACAGCCTCAGGGCGCTGGCATGGAGGATGTGCCTTGGACCGCCTGGCACCTCGCCTGGCACCACGTGTGGCAACACGTCCACACTCTGCCGCCATCCTGATGGATTGGCCTGTCTCTGGTGCCACCTTCATGAAATCACTTTTTGATTTGTTGTCATGTTTTTCTCCTTTTTTTTCTGCTACTTGGGTTTTTCACGGGTAAGAACACCCTCTGGTCAGGTATTACAAGAGTGATTAAATTAACCTTCAATAAATCAGCATAATAGAGCATTACCTGTGAGTGTGTGTGCGTGCCTGCCTGCCTGACAGCATGAAGGTGTGCGATCAGGGGGTCAGCATCAAATGTCCATCCATGACTACCATATGAAACAGTTGCCCCGTGGCTGAAGCTGCTCTTTCCAATGTGCCATTTCACAGGAAACACATCAATAAGGCGCGATTACAAGGCTGACAAAATTAATCTCAACTGTCATTTCATAGAGCTCCGGTTTGAGAGTGCTCTGATCAAGTTACATTAGCGGGAAGCTGCTGAATGATTTGGAGAGGAATCAAACTCCATTTGACTTTCCTTCTGTTTGGCAAGCGCTTATTGTCATCAAGAACCATTTCTTATCAGAAACAAATGACATTTATGAGTGCATTTTAATCTAGGCTCCTGAATTTAACACACAATGCTATAACCATGGAGCTTTGTTTTATTAGCAGCAAGTGTAGGAACTGACATTTGAAATTGAGATTCAGTCAAATTAACACGACTGCAGTTTAAGGTGTTACTGACAGGCAACAATATGAAAGGAACAGTTCCCTTAAGTAAAAAATGGATTTCTCTGGTTTGAATATCGTTGGAAACATTTGGAATGATGTAATTATG
>JAPQLA010000022.1:2324397-2336086 GCA_029822935.1 Naso vlamingii
GTCACAGCAGCTTAACTATTAGAGTGGCAAATGCTGCCATCTAGTGGTTCAGTCCGAGCAGTGCAGAAATGTGAGTTTTTGTTTAAAACTCAAGGGAGGGCTCAGTGAGACTAATAAGCATGCAGACAGGTTCAACCAGAGGTCACCATCTGGCCAATTACCACTGCTGGCACATTGGAGCCGACCTGAACTGTCATCACAAACACATCACTCCATGTCCAAACTGCCCGGCAATATGTCACCATGCCACTCGACGTGCCATACAGTATGGAGAGGATGGGGGCAACAGGAGACAGCCCCATGACAAAGCCACCTGGTCAGCACTGCAGACAGGACAGGCTGCCGGGCCACCTGCTTAGTTCGGCATTAGAGGACACTCAGTGGACTCTCAATGTCAGTCATTCGTCTTAATGTCCGGTTTGACTGACGTCTACTCACTCAGGGAGAAAAAAAATATGGAGGATTAATCTGCAGCAAACAGAAGACGGGGGATGCTTGAAATAATTCACAAGAGCGGAGGATGCGTTGATCAGATATATAAAGCACAAGCAACAGTCTCAGAATATTGTGCTGTTTTTGAGGTAAAACCTGTTAGATGATGTTCAACTATTCAGAGATTTTGCATGAAATTTAAGGCATAAGGTTTTAAAACAACTCAAAAATTGCCAGTTTTTTTTTATCCCTATTTTTTTCAATTCAAACGGCATTTTACACAATAAAAGCAAAAAAAAAAAGACACGCGAACACTGTTCTGACAGGAGCAGAAGTGGAGGGGTGCTTTTTTGGCATATTATAATAACCATCTGTACAATCAAAGAGAAAAACTACATCTTGCTGTTGGAATCATAAAGAAAGGGAACAGATGTTAATCCCTAATGGAGTTGACAGGCACTTTCCTGTCTTTCACATGAACATATTGAGTTTCTGAATAAGAGGGGGATCAGAGGGAAGGTGTATCATGTTGCACTCATAATACATGCATATCAAAGACCCCAGCTGTTGGATTCCCTCTCCTGAGAGACAGCATTATTAAATCTGCACTCAGCAAGCACATCACACCAGCACAAGAGCTTAAGCCTCTTCATCACTGGGCTCCATTGGCTTGGGCGATTTGTAACCTATCATACAAGGAGATTATATCATCTTTTTAAGTGTAGGGGTAATCAGTGCCACACACCTGTGTCTTCTGTAGCCCTTGTTTGAGATTGGAGATATGATCTGCAAGAGGAAAAAAAACTGAAGTGCTAGAACTATGAGGGAAGTGTGTTGTTTGCAACTGGCATGACTTATTCACACACTCACACTAACTCTTCACATGTCTGCTGCTAGGTGATGAGGCTGAGATGCTGACAAAAAAACTTTTTTTGGACTTTTTTGACAGCATCCTTGTGAGTGACACTGTCACGCGTTGGGAAAAAGCTCAGATCTTGTGTGAAAGCAAGCAACCCATAAATAGCATTAAGTGAACCGGTTGTGTTATCAAGATATTCCCATCTATAGGGGTGTATCACATTCAGATTGGCCCTAAAACGAGATAAGAAGACAGAAAAAATGAGAGAATGGTCTCTGTCCACTAGGTGGCAGTAGATGCTTTCAGATGTGAGGGCAGCTCTGGATACGTCTTGATAACACTGACAGCTGCATATAGCAGATACTTTGTGATATGTAAGCTAATGCTCACCTGATGCAACATCTTTCTCCATGCCTCCTCCACCATTCAGACTGGCTTTGTGTGTGCTGCTCAGGCTGCCCTGGGATCTGAGGAAGGAGAGCAGGCCGCCCTGGTGCTGGAGTAGATCAGCGTGTCCCGGAGTCAAGTTCTCCAGAGAAGAGATGGGAGATTCATCCACAGCTCTGCCCCAAGGTCCCGCCTTGTCATGCTTGTTCTCACCTGGACCCTGGAAATCAGCGCTGGCCCGTCCCAGCTCCTCTGGCTTGAGGACATTATTTTTCAGCATCTTCCACTTGACAGCATCATCGTTTTCCTCCTCCCTCCCATCCTCAGATTGCTCAAATTCACCTTCACCGTCGTGCCCTGTGGAGCCTGCATTCTGCGTGTTCATCTCTTCTTTTGTTCCCTGCACCAAAAGGTCACTCTGATATGCAGGTTTTGCACTGAGTTCAGCTGCTGCATCAGAGCAACTTTGTAGCTGACGAGTAATGGAGGAGGAGAGTCCATTACCAAAAGCACCACACATCTGTACAAGGACAGCAGGGGAGACAGCTGAATGAGACAAGACAGACTCAGGCCTGACAGACAAATCTAGAGGCTCATACTGGGACTTCCTGGTCTGAGCAGATAAAGAGGCCTCTACACCAGCATCTTTGTCAGTGAGGTCGGACTGCTTGTTGATGAGCAGGGCGTTTTCACCGTGGCTCTCCAGACCAAGGTAGTGACCTGCAGCTGGGCTCCAGTCTTCCCTGGATCTGGGTCTGAGTTTGGGGTTGGGGCTAGAGCTGCTGCTGGTGGGCTGCAGTGGAGAAGAAAGATCCCTGCTGTTTTGCAGCTGGGGAAAATGGTAACGATCCAGATGGAAGCTGAGGGAGGCCGTCTGTGCAGCGGTGTAGTCACTGGAGAGTGGACACCTGTAGACTTTCTCACCTGACACACACAATCACAACAGAAACATAATGCAAAATAAAATTAGGAAACTATGTGTACATGAGGCATACTGAGGAGAGAATGTAACAACAACTGTTGTCTGAACATGAAAAATGTTGCAATCCCACACCAGGCTGAGCTGAGTGATTTAAGCGCTGCCCTGCAGTAAATCAAGCTTGTAATCAGCTTTCAGCTCCAGTGATCCATCATTTTACAGTATGGATGCCACCACCATGTGCAATAAATACACCCAAAGATGTTAACACCAAACAAGATTCTTCCAGAAATAAAAAACAGTGAGATGTAAAGCAGCTAGAACAAGGCAGATGTTGCAGACAGGAACCTAATTCCATCAAAACCAGTAAATGGGCCTCTTAGTCAGAAATAAGTCCAACATGTGAGCAGTTCTGATTAACCACGCCATGTACTGTAGCTGAGTTTATTTTTGCTTCCCACTTGAAAAATGGTGTGTTGGAACCATCATTTAAAAATACAAAGTGTATTATTGTGGCGAATGAGAACGGGGCAATTTTTCTCCCTTTAGTCAGTGAAAAATACCAGGAAACAAGATTGTATTCAATTTAACGTAACTTTTAATTGAAGGTAATTTATATGCCTTTTTTACCTCTGTTTACCTACTGTTTAGTCCTTACAGCGATAACAGAAGCTCCCTCCAGGGTTAAACACACTCCCTATGACCATTCTGAGTTAGTGATTGTCTGAGACCTCAGCCCTGCACTGTCTTTAAACAGCCCAGCTGTTTCGCTGCCATTCCAATTACAGTAAAAGTCATCCGACGCCATTAAGCCACAAATATTGGCAGTTTATTGCCCAACACTCTCCTGGCATTTGAAGGTCAGGTCATACATTATACTGTGTCTTTTAGGGATGCGTCTGGGATAGAGAGATAAACCCACCACCATTAATTTAATTCTATGCATATTGATGCCTTATTGTTCTTCTTTAATGGACTAATATCTGAGTTACTACAGTGATTCATCCCCGCCAGAGAAATATCAATTTCATACACCTCGAGATGTGACCCTGAGGTAATTCTCTGAGGTAAGTCTAAATCTAATGATCTGTAGTTGTTCCTTTACTTTGTTTCCAACTTTAATAGAAAAATCAGCTGAACTGCAGCAAAGAGAACGGCTGTTTTTCACCATTTCAAACGTACAAAACCGTAAAATTGCACCCACATATTAATCAAACAGAGCTGAACCTAATGAAATTGAAAAATAACAGCTGAAATGGCAAATTCTTGCCCTTGATCGGAAGACAGTCACCCCTGTTTATACTGCATATGCGTGTACAGTGTGTACAGTATGTTTGATTTAATGTCTGCATATACACTCAATGTGTGTGGTGACGTGCAATGTGTGTGGGCGTGCAAGAGCGGGAAAGAGACTTCAACGGTGCCACACCCTTGTCTCCAGTAACAGACAAAAAAATCCAAACAGCTTAATGGAACTCTTTTAGACACACTATATATCTCAATTATTCTGTGGCTTAAATTACGATGACATTACCGGCCAGCTCCAAATGCAGAAAACACACATATCTGACCTCATCTTTCAGCGTGGACCTTCCTAAACCCATTTGCCAGCCAACACAAGAGCAGCAAAACAACACAAAGACTGAAGACTCCTTCCTCTTTTCTCTTCCTTTGGATGGGTGCCATCTTTGTGATTGCCTGGTTCATGCTAACTTAATCAGTTTAAGATTTACTTACACTGCCGAGGCTCACATTATGTGAGGGGAGTAATTTTAGAGCTTAGATTTATCAACCAAAACTCCAATTACTGCATCATTACAAACCCCAGCCTCTCTCACCTAACACAGAGCATCTAATGAAGTGATGCATATGAGTTATCCGCCTTTACTGGATGCGCAAGGCGAAGGAGAAAAGGTAAATAAAGAAATAAATAAATGCCTCAAGTGAGCCGTGTCTATGGAAAAAAGAAAGCATGCAGCTGGGCTTGGACAAGTGATTCATTTCATATGGAAATAGGCTTTAAGATTTACAACCATGCATCACCGTCAATGCAATCACGGGCTCACATACTATGCTTACACAGGCATTTGGCAGTTATATTGTAGATATCAAACTCTATATACAGTGGAGCTTTGCCTCATCTGCAATCAAGCACCTGAAATGCAAAGCAGAGATACATGGTGGCTGGTTTGGTTTAAGATGAAACAGAGTGAGAGAGAGAGTCACACACAAGACTGGTGAGAAAAACAGGGGCACCAGATGTTCTTTGATGTTTATAATAGCATATATTATTAATATTAATTAGACCACATAGTCAATGACGCATTTGGGACGTTTCCAAGTCAATTAAGCCAAATGGCATTCAGGAGACGGTGGAACAATATTTCAAGGCAGGTGTTCAGAACTCCCTGGGTAAATCTTTTTATCTGCATGCTAGGAAAACAAGCATTTTGAGCTTAATTTGAGCCTCATATCTGCAATAATAATTAAAAAGAGGATTAAAAGACAGAAGTGAGAGGGAGACGGAAAAGCCAACAGGTAATCAGTGTAGACAAACCAGTCAGACGGGCTCTGATCTCTGAATATGAGCAGAATTTGTTTAAGCCCGACACAGGACCGAGTGAGATAAGGACCTGTTTGGTTAAAAGATGCTTTAACTGTCTGCAATCACAAAGAAAAGACTGATGTATCGAAAAGAGCCAACAGAAAAGTGATACTCTGTGCAGCAACCTGCTTTATCTGTGTTCCTGGGTAAACCTCTTCTCATGTTACCGTTCACAGTTTTACAGACGCTTATCATTTCAGGCTCGCTTTGCTGTAATGCTTACAGTAAAAGAAGTGTAAAAGCATGCAAAAACAGAGAAAACGCATGTGGGGACATCATCATTACATGGTGTCTGCTCATTGACCTTGAGGTTAAGAGTATTGAATGGGTCTAATTAATAACTGTCAGAGCATTTTATGTTTGTTAGACATGTTTTTATTCGGAGCTGAGATCTGGCTGGTCCAATGTAGGTCAGAGGCCCGAAGCATGCACCCTTCGTTAGTTTCGTTATCATTTTAAAGAAGAGTCGTTATTCTTAATCTCAGATTATAATTAAAGTCAGAGTGCATTTTCAAATCTGTCCTGATGAGATATTGAGGGAAGTAATTTGTAACACATGCCTTCTATTGAAAATCAAAGCCAGATTTCTAATTTAAGAAGCTGCGTTTTTGTAGTTAAAAATCTAAATCGAGCACTGTATCTGCTGGTATCAAGCAAAGACGCAAAGTCTCTCACTCTGACAGCCATGACTGTACTATATTTACTATCCATATTGAGAACATCAATAACTTCATGACCACCATAGGCTGACTATGAATAATGCAGCCAGTAATTCTGGACTAATCAATGTTCCTCAAGCTGAACATCTGGCAGTGGTAATTCTTCCTCAGCATCTCCGCTCTCCTGAATTAGAAAACACTCGCTCTTTGCCTCTCTCTTCCTCCACGTCCGACCGTCGAGACAGACAGACTTGATCAGTTACAACCCCCCACCTCTGAAAAAACTTATCCCTGTTATTAAGCCCTCATCAAGTGGTGCGTGTTCTCCATATGTGTAGGATTTACCTATCTGTCCCGCAGCAGACCTGTGTGTTGAGCTAGGGCCAGCAGCGTGTGATTGTGTTAATTAATCTGTCATTGTGAGCGCAGGGAGCAGCTGCAGAGGTCTCTGGGATATATTGTCAGAGCTAAACAATGCGGTGCTAAGCCCCCAGAGTGAGTCTACCATTACACAAGACTAAGAACAGAGAGGAGAGGAGGAGAGGGGGAGAGAGAGCCTGCCGGATCCATCATTGACTAAAGCAATGACGCCTGACCTTTACAATGAATTAGTTTCCATGCTTAATATTGACTGAAATTAGAGTCTGATACTGAATGTGCCATCCCAGAACTGTGTGCACTCAAATCCTCAGCTAGCCAGCTATCATAAATTTTCCTGGAAGTGACACCGTATGGTCTTGTTGATAGGGGAGAAGAGGGAAAGTAAAAACAATAGAGCTTGAATATGTTTCTTAAAGTGCAACCGCAGAGGGATTTGGCCATAAACTGCAAGCATTTCCATGTAAATATGCAGATACCAGTATGTGTGAACAATATAGAGACAAAACATCTAATGAGATTAAACCTGATCCATTTATCTCTGCTATACGGCCAACATTTAAGAGGATACTGGATCAAATCCCACAAGAGTGCATCAGACTTAGATGTACATAACAGCAGTGCTCCAACTGAGAATAACCACAGTCACAAGCTACACAGACACAGAACAAAAAGTTCAGATTTATTTCTCACGTCTTACCAACGCTGTTATAGCAGTAATTTAGGCTCATGATAACATGTTAGCAGGATGCCATGACAAGAAAGGCATTTACCCAGAGAGCCAAATCATCCAAATCACCAGGTGGAACAGAAGACTATCAATAAAAATACCAGGTGGTAGATCAAATCATAAAAGTCACTGGGTGGTATATATCAAATCATTAAAAACACCAGATGGCATGCATTAACATCTTGTGCCCCCGTAGGCAAGGGGTGGGGATGTGACGGATAAAAAATAGAGGGTACTAATTATCCCTACAATTCGACATGATGCCATTATCTTTAAAAGGAAGACAAAGTCCTTGTGCATGACAGTAATATCTGTGGTGCTTGTGCTGACCCTGCACTTCATGTCCACCTGCACTAAGTGGGAACACACAGGTCACAGCTGCAAAGTAGCTATTATATTTTATGAACAAAAAAAAGAACATATTGAAAAAGATGACGAGATGCATAAATTTGACCCTTTTGCATGATATTTTTTTTTAGTTTTTTAGTGTTCTGTGTTAATGGACGTTTGCAGGTGTGTTATCTTGACCTCAGACTACAAGCATGAGTAGCAAAAACAAGTTGACAAAAGTCTCCAACTTCACAAAGAGATTCAAAAAAAGAACATTTTGGGTGTCATGCTTGCTGAGCGATTAAGTTGTGCAAAACTTTTTTGGCTGAGGAAAAAAATGTGAAGTGTAGCACAAACAAAAAAACATGAAAAAGTTGGATGTTCGTCAAGGATGGGGCCAAGAAAGTGGGACAAAAATAAAACAAACACTGACTGTCCAACTTACTGACAAAAATGGTGCAAAGTGATGGGTGCCAGTCTGGAATGATCAGTGGCACTCTGAAGATAAATTTAAAAATCCTTTATTAACACATGGATAACGCCAAAGCGTCCCAACTTGACAGTGTTTATCGGGGCATAGGGCATTTCTTCTTTCTTTTTTTCTTTTTCTTTTTTTTTCTTTTCAAAGCTTAGTTTAAAGATTAGTTGTTCAGCTTTTCTGCTTTATATTATAGAAACAGCTAGAGAGAGAGAAATATGAAGCTAGGGAGAGAGAAGAGAGAGGGGAGGACATGGAGCAAGAACAAGAGCCTGTGTCTCAGTTCTAACCCGGGCAGCTGCAAGATGAGCTACCAGGACTTTCTGGTTTAAATCTATCTGGGGATTTCTATCTTTGTCTCCTCTCATAGGTGCTTCTTTCAATTAAAGGCAAAATGTCCAAAAAATTTTAAACTTGAACAAAGTAATAGCCTTAATCAAAGTTGCAAAGGCCAAGATTGTTTTTACTTTCAGTTTGTACTATGGGCCAAGCTCTTTAAGTACTGAACTTTACTTTTCTTGTAGTTAATTGGATCATGACATTCAATTTATTATTTCTTTTACTTTGGAAAGCTTCCTTTAGTCATAACAGGCATTTTCCATGTCAAGTAACCTAAACTAAACGTGTAAAATCATTGAGTAGCATCATTATCTTTCCTTAACTGACTCACTTGCAGCTGGAGAAGAAGACTGTGGTCGAGGGTCAAGGGCACTGCCAGAGTGGGAGTTCCTCATCTCAGTGATAATCTCTGTTGTTCCATGATGATTCACGCTGCCGGGGCTACTGGGTCTGCTGATGGCCTTGGTGTCTTGATCACCCAGAGGGAGACATCTCTCAGGCAGGTAAGAGGAGCACTGCTGCTCTTTCTGGCTGAATATTTGCTGCTCAACAGGCAGCCCTGGTGTCATGATCTGCCAGCCTGGGTAGCTGCTGCTGCTGTTGAGTGCATCTCTGTTTGAGATGACTTTCTGCAGGTATTCCATGCTAGTGGAGCTCAGTGGAGGGTGGAGATGATTTAAACCCAACAAAGAGGAGCTTTCTGCATCAGTCAAAGGGCCTGGACCTGAGGAAATCATCCTCCCTAGCATCTCCCTGACCTTCATGTCAACACCAGCTGTGGCGAGTAGCTGGTTATAATCTTGATGGTCAGCTCTCTCAGCTGTGAGGAACCTGTTGTGGATGCGGGAGATGTACTGTGAGTAGAGGTTGCTGTGATGGTCTTGTGCTAGGTTCGTCATGTTAACAGTGTCATGCTCAGCAGGGAGATTTCGCTTGGCAGCCAACTTATTGAGGTGGACCTTCATGTGGTTCTTGAGGAACCAGGGTTCTTTGAATCTGCGCCCACAGATTTGACAGCAGTGCTCAAAAGAGTCCTTGTGTTTCCTCATGTGGCCCTTCAGGAACCAGGCCTGGCTGAAGGTCTGGCCGCACACCTCGCAGGGAAACTCACCAATGGGCTTCCTCTTGTCACCGGCCCCCATCGCAGCCTTCTGTCCCGAGCCCACATCGGCAGTTATATGCATCGTCTCAACATGGCTGATGAGCTCCTCCTCTTGTGAGGCAGCAAACTCGCACAAGGTGCATTTATAAGGTTTATGAAGGATCCTAATGTGGCGCTCGAGCTCCTGCTGCTTCCTGAACTTTCCCTTACAGAACGAGCAGCGGAAGCCGCTAGGTTGGTTCTGGATGGGATCATCAGGGATGGCGGCCACCTCAGGAGATGTGGATGTATGTGGCTGGCTCTCTGCAGCACCAGAGCTGGTTAAGAATGGCGGTTGTAGGGGGACAGTCTGTGACAGATGGGGCTTTTGCAGTTGTTTGATATTGTATGTTTGCTGTTGGTTAACATGACCGGCGCGCGTCTGCCTGTCCCTTAGTATCGCCCTTTCCTCCAGCTCATGAAGCAACCTGTTCTCCTCCCTTATTCGCCCACGGCCTTTACCCAGAATGCCTTGCTTGTGAGTGCGGAGGTGTATCTTGAGGTTGCCCTTCTGTGCAGCCCTGTGGTCACAGTATGGGCACTTAAAGGGCTTCTCACCCGTGTGTGTGCGCATGTGAAGGGAAAGGATGCTGTTGAAGCGGAAACGCTTCCCGCACAAAAGGCAGGGATACTTCCTGTTCTTCCGGTTGTCATCCTGGCTGGTATTTACTTGAGAGACAATGCTTTGATTGGTCACTCTCAAGAACTGGGAAAGCTCAGCTCTCCCGTTCATACTGCTGAGAATCCTTGCATCCATTATTTGATTGGCCAGAAGCGCCATCTGGCTCATAATTGGGTGGGTGGATGGGGTAATGAAGCCGTCTATTCAGGGACTGGCTAATGTTTCAGTTTGGTGGTCAGGGGTGTCTATTTGGGACAGTCCAAAGATGAGTAGTTATCTGTTCTGTGCGCTGACTGTTTTGCACTTATTCAGTTGAAACAGGATGTAGACTCATGCTGTTCAGATGAAAAGTCTGTTTGTTGTGGCTCAGACCTAAAAAAGAAGACAAAAGAAACATTAGTTGCATTCAGATTCTGCCAAAACAAGAAATTATTTCAATACATTAACTTTCAGTACCGGAAAGCTCAAGAATGGGTCAGTAAAATGTTAGTAGTGTTACGAGCTGTCAACTGAGTAAATCTGTACTTTTGCAACTGTTCTATAATGGCATGCACCACAAATAGGTCAGGAAATAGAGCAAAGTAGGTTCTGAGTCTTCTCATCCTGTGTTTAGTATGCCTGTGGTTTTAGATTATTGTTGGAGACTATGAAAATGCTGATTAAGTCTAACCACAAAGGCTTCCTCAACAAATATCTCATCTTTACTAAAGGGTAAGGTGAAAATCTTTGTCTTGATCTCATTTTGTACTGACACACAATGCTAAGGCAGAACAAACATCAAAGACTGTCTGCTTCTACTCGGCCTTCCTTTGCATTTCACAAATCTTGAAACGCTCAAAAAAAAAAAAAGATTAAAGTAAAAAAGTTAAGCTTTTTCAGCAGGTCTGTTGCATATTTGAATAAAACCTTTACTGGGATAATTATGTCACAGGAGTACTAAGGAAAATAAACAAAC
Organism: Naso vlamingii; assembly: GCA_029822935.1. Taxonomy (NCBI): domain Eukaryota; kingdom Metazoa; phylum Chordata; class Actinopteri; order Acanthuriformes; family Acanthuridae; genus Naso; species Naso vlamingii. The sequence continues at coordinate 2,335,232 of JAPQLA010000022.1, forward strand.
TTGATGCAAAAATGCAAAGTAAAGTTGAAGAAAGAAAATCCACCAGAATGCAAAAATATGCTTCACTTCTCCTCTGCTCAGCTTCCCTTTCTTTGATTCAACTGCAGCAGCAAAACAAAGCTTCAAATTCACATCGTGCTACAATGGTAGAGGTCACATAAGCGAGCCCCGCACAGCTCTAGTGCAGCACCAAAGGGCACAGAACAAAGCCTGCACTGTCCACACTGAATTAACACAGGCTTACATCATCCTGGACTGCAACCTCAGTCAGTCATGAAAATGATGTACACAAAAACACACAGATAAAGAGCTGGCAACAGAGGCGAGTGTGAGTCTGCTCTGAGCTGCACATCAGAAATCAATGCAACTGTATGGTACTGACCTAATCCTATCTGAAATGGAAAAAAGTGAGAAATTATATTAAAATGTAGCAGATCCACATAAACTGGTATTTCTAAGCAGTCATGCCAGAACAGAGGGGGGAGAAGAGAATACCTCCCCCTTCCTCTCAACCACTTCCAAGGATTATGGTCACCTGAGCTATTATTGCATTTGCCTCTTTTAATGTAATCACTGTACTGTAGCCTTGGATGTATAATATTGTACAGTTTACCCAATCTGAAGTATGCACCCAATCAATAATGATTGATTAAAGTCAGCTTAAAATGGATTTGCATGTGCTGCATCTTATAAATAACTCTGACAACAGTTTAAAGCTGAGGTAGGCAATTTATTCTCAATGGGGTAAAATTCAATTGTAATTCAGGTGGTCTAAAAGATCACTAGACTCCTGCTCCTCTCCTTGGCTCTGTATTCAGACTGTGCCGGCACTTTTCAGCCAAATCATTTCAGACA
>JAPQLA010000022.1:2493425-2507706 GCA_029822935.1 Naso vlamingii
AACATCATAGAGAGACAGAGAAAAGAGATCAACAAAGATGAAAAAAGTCCCATTATACAAGTGGAGGACATCTGGATTCAGGCTTTCTATCAAACTTAATTTTCACAAAGTAGAGATGCACAATGTTTCTGGTCTGATAAACTCGTGACATCCTTTGCACTGCCAGGCAGGAATAACAATGGGAGCTGGCGCGGCACTAAGCTATTATTAGTGAGAGTAGCTGAGAAAGAAATAAGTAGTCGGGTATAACATCCTTTGAGGACCACCAGAGGGCGTCTCAGACTGCCTTCTTTGGGTTGACAGACTCAGTTTGCGTTAAGCAGCATGGGGTCAAACTGTGGCGGATGGCTCACTGAAAGAAATATAAGAGATGAAATTTGGCTAGTAATGCACAGAGGCAAGTATGTGCTTTAAAGCCACGTCTTTTCCAACAAGTGCTGGTTTTGCATTTCTGACCCCCTCCCCCCCTTTTTTTTCAAGCATCATTGAGAATGGGGACCTTTTCAGAAACCTTTAGAGCCTTTTAAACCATTGAAAATCTTTGCAGACTCAGTCTGTAGGACAACATCTTAAAGGGCAAAACACTTGCAGGAGGACCTCCATCAAACACTGAATCATAGCCCGCTGTTATATCATTATGTTCTTTTATTGACCAAAAAGTCAAAAAAATCTATGAAAAATGTCCTGAAACACCGTTTTTGTTTTTGTTTTTTTCAATTTAGACAGAATGCTTCATGCAAATGAGCAAAGCATCAGAGAAGATATTTGTGCACCCGAGCACTTCAGTGACTTTTATAAAATTTGTATGTCCAAGCTTATATAGAACACAGCAGAGGCTCAAATTTATAATTTATAAGGAAGAGCTTTTTTTCTGCACCACTTGTACATACAGAACTTACAGAACAGCTGACTCATGTACAGACTCTTATGGTGTATTCTTTTATATACCATAAGAGTCTGTACTTAGCATTTAAAAAAAGATGTTAAACACCTGCCGTCTTTCCATATGCTATCACTACAGTCATCCTGACCAGTTCTCGTTTTTATTCCTCACTATGCTTTAACTCAGTAGTTCTTAACCTTTTTGGGGCACACAACATCCTGCACATTTTTTCAAATGTTGAGGACCCCTAATCTGTTTTTTTTCTCCTGAGAGCCATAGTCTGTTTGTGTCTGAAACATTTCTCCATGTTGCTAATGCCACGCTACAGAGTAGTTCTTCGTCATCGTTGTTTATTTCTTCTTCTTTGATAAATGGTAGTTGTCATCTTCTTCTAAAGTGTTTGTGTGTAATGTGACTTTAAGTGCTGTATGCAGAATTTGGCAAGCTAATAAGTTTTTAACAACATGTTTCTGCAAACTTTTAACAGGAAAAGCCTTATTAAGAAATAACGTGTTCATTGAAGCACTAGAGGACTCTTAACTAGAAAAGAATATAAGAGCTGTTGGGTTTGAATGAACAGCGTAATGGCATAACTTTAGAAGGAAGATGAGAGTGGATTAAAAATGAGGTTTCATACTAAAATACGACCGATGTTATACTTATCAAACAGAGATACGTTTTGCAATTGAGGTAAGTAGGGTTTCCAGTCACTGTTTGAGGGATATTATATGTCTGTAAAGGTCATACTATCTTTTTAAAATATATATTTTATTATTTCACGGACCCCTTGCAATTGCTTAATGGACCCCCACCACGAACCACTAAGGGTCCGTGGACCCCCAGTTGAGAACCACTGCTTTAATTTATTGCCTGCTAAGAAAGTCAGATTTCTTTTATGTGTTGACATATTTGGCCATAAAGCCGATTGTGATTCTGTTTTTGTGGCTGCAGCATTTTCAGGCTGTTCATGTTTATTATAACTATTTTATTCAAGACCATAAACCATACACCTGCATCTGAATTCTATGTTGAGGTGTAGTTTCCCGGCTTCCCCCAAGAGAAATTCTTAATAGGTTTGAATTTAAGCTCTTGAGAGATAAATAGTTTTTCACCCTTTGACTTTGCTGCGCAGTCTTGCAGAAAGCAGGAAAAGCCATTTTACTTTTCAGAGGCTAAATACTTAGGTTAAGACAAATGTGCACTGCTAAAAGGGAAGGAAATTTTTTGGGCACAGGAGAAAAGAATCTCTCGGCTTTGGCAGGTTATTCAATGAGGACAGACCTTGGCAGAGAAGCAACGCGAACGTTGGCAGAACATTCTCTCTGATGTGTCATGTCTGATGCTTAATGAGTCCAGGTAAAATGTTTGCTGTGACACAGGGGCAAGGGAACTAATGAAATCCCTACCACCCTGCCTTCAGAAGCAATTACCTCAAAATAAACATTAACCAGCAGACGACGTGTCAAATAATGTCTAACAGCTCCGAGCACAAATGCAACTTTGCATTAGAATTTCAACAAAAATTCCTTGAATATCTCTGTTTTCAAAGGAGTTGCCTAAAAAACTTCAAGGGACAGAACAGCTTTGTCACACCAGCCTCTGTGCGCTTATATTAACCTCCCCTCTCTGGAAAAGTTGGGATAATCTCTTATCAGGCATCCTTATTTCTATTTTATTTCCAATCCATTCATTAACAGGCCCCATTTAATGGGGACAAAAACAACCAATTACTGTGCAAATAATGTCAGCTGTGGTGGCCCTTCCTTTCATGCCTGATTTGTCTTTGTGTTCTGGCCTCCATGTTCCTTTGTGCTGCCTCCCGTTCCAGTCGGCGCCTGCCCGGCTTCCTGGCCCTGGCTGCTTCTGCTGTAGTCTCATCCCAGCTTATTTACATGATATTACATCCTATTTGAATGAGACCTGCTGAGAGACGAGCAGAAATGAAGACAGACACTGGACACACACGGCGCTGAGGATGAAGCAGAGCAGGATCTCACAGGATGACTCCCTCACCCTTGCGTTATGGTCACCATAGAAACCATTACTCGTGATTGTTAATAAAGATGCGTATATGTAGAAACAATGGAGGGGCTTTGGGGAGTTGTTGAAAAGCGTAAAATATTGATTGGTATTTGTGTTATGTTTATATGGTGAGAAACTGCAAACAAGGATCAGGATGCTGAGAGGAAAAACCTTTCACTGCAAATATCAGATGGAGGATCCAACGAGAAGGGAAAGTGAAAACAAACCTGAGAACAATATAGTCAATTGTCGTAATGCTTTTATAGCTCAGATAACTATATATAATGTGAAAGCTGTCACATGATTGGTAACCCACTGAAAAATCAGTGCTTCTCCACAGCTGTTCCTCAACATTTTAACGTCCTTATCTTACTGTTTTTATGTTTATTTGTTTTTTACCTGCAGCTTTATTGTTTTGGTTCACTCTTGCATCCATCATCAACCTTCTTTCCAGCCATAAAGACATGAACGTACCCTTTAGGTTCCATATAAGAAAGGCTTTCAATAACAGAAGCTAAAGATGACGATACTTGACGAGGGTGGGATAACAACATATACACAAGCAGCGTATCAGAAAAAAGCTCTAAAATCCCAGTTTGCTCTGCCCGCCTAGCACCAAACACACAGTTAGAAACTAGCTGGTGAACACAGTGGAGCATTTAGCATAACATGACAATCATTTCCTTTAGGAACTGGTAGAGACCAAAAAAAGAGCTAAAAGGGAAATGAATAAAAACAAGTGAGTGAGTGCTCTGTATCTGCCGAATATGTAATTATGCTAAAACAATATGTTATTACAGGTTTAATGAAGAGTAAAAGGTCTTGCTGTGTTGAAGCAGAGGATGAATCTACATTTATGAGACGATCAAACACTGAAGAAAAATGGTAGCCATCAGGATGGAGGCTCAAACTGTCCACTTAAGTGTGCCTCTCTGCTTTTCTAGAGGTAATTATTCCAGTGGCCAAATTGTTAATTAGTTTGAGTAATTGCTTAAAGTGTGTGTGTGTGTTGCGAGCTGTGGGGTTGCCTGTACTGTATTATTGTCTGAGAAGAGACCACAGAGAGACAGAAGCACTGAAAAAAGAGCCGGTCACCGTGAGTCGGTTGTTCAGGTTCACCAGCCAGTCACCCTTAAGCCATCAAAGCAATGCAAAGCAATTAAAATAATGATTTGAATGACAAAAACACAAAGCTACCTGTCCTGCGCTCTGAACAAATAACACCACATTTGCTTATCAGGCTATACGCCAAACAGAGGCAGAGCGAAGATGAGAGTTCCACTGGGAAAATAAATGAATTAAAGGGAAAAAAAAAAAAAAAAAGGGACGGACAAGGTTCCCGGTGAAACTCAATTATGCAAACACTTATTCGTAGACAGTCACTGCTGCACTTGTGCACCCACACTCACACACACATTGTTCTCATAAAAGCAAAACAGTGAGGAGCCGTTGAAGGCATACACACACACGCACACACACACACACACACACACACACTGAGTGTAAAGAAAGAATTCTCACAATCTATTAACATATCAGAGCCAAGTCTTTGCTGATGTGGAAGGAAAAAAAAAAGAGGACGTTGAACTGAATTCACACTGATGGAGGGATATACACACTGCACATATCTGCGTTTACTCCGCACTGACACACTGAATTGTGGGAGATTCCTCCAATGAGTTGTGATGGGACGATTTTCTCCCTGTTCATTATCCAATAAGGCCTGGGATTTCTGGCTGAACACAGGTCATCATCCTGTATCAGAAAAATTACCATTTCAATTACCGTGTTAGCGGAGGCAGCTGATGACTGCGGTAGCCTGTACATCCATCAGCCGCCTTTCTTCTCCACCCCACATTTATATAGGCTACAGTCCAGCATCATGGGAAGGGATGGCGGCAGAAATGACATGGATAATGATTCACCGTTAACTGGAGGCAAAAAAACTAAATTCATTCTGTTTAAGACATGCAGAAAAAATGTGGTGCAAGGTCTAGATATCAGTCAAAAACATGCAGCAGCGAGGTTTGAATATATGCATGCATAAATGCAAAGGTTTACACTGATTGTATGGAAATCTATAGTAGATCATGCAGGATGCTCTAGGAGGCATTGTTTTCATTAGATCAAGAAAAATAACAACAAAAAAACTAAAAGATATATTGACAACTATTAGTAACTCTTGCTGTGAGTGACATGAAAGAGTAAAAGAGCCCCAGGGGTCTCCCTGCCAGTCTAGCAGGGGGTCTTGTAGTAAGCAGTACACATGCAGTTAGCTGGACAGTCATTAAACACCAAAACAAGACTGTGGCTCACATAATGCAAAAAAAAAAAAAAGACTGAAACCACAGGCCAATTATACAGATGGCAAAGGGAAATAAAAAGCTCTAAAAAGACACTGAACAGGATCTGCTCTGCTCAGCTCATCGCAAACAGACAAAGTTAGAAACTAGCTGGTGAGCATGGTGAAGCATTTAGCAGAAAGAGAGTCAGATTCCCTCAGGATAAAGAAACAGACCAAAAAGGAAAGTTCTATGGACTAACACTCTTCTCCATTCGACTCCAAAACACAAAAAATAAATTGCCAGCGTTTTCTCGTGATGCTAACTGATACACACTGGGCATTTCTTTTTTGTCCATACCACTTACAGATCCCACAGATGTGTCTATTTCACTAAAAGAGGTTAAATATGCAGTTCATTCTGTCACTGGTTTCTGCTTATGGATCATGATGGAAGCGGTTCCAGGCCAGCTATGTTTAATGTTGTATAAGCTCTTTCAATTGTAACCAAAGAATTTACAACTGAGAGGCCATTACGTTAAAAATGATCTGATTCACCCGTCATATAGACTTGTGTCAGTCTCTGCATAAAGTTAATTTTGCTGAGAAGTTAAACAGTACTTAGAAACAATACTAAGAGTGGCTGCTGACTCTTTTGCCATATAGGCTTCTACTTTGGTTGGTGTCTGCAAACATGTTTTATATGTCTGTGTTCAAATTGCTCACCTCTAAGGGAAACATCTGTGGTTCATGACGGTATTTTTCTAGTCTGGAGAGACGAATTTGATTTCATTACAAGATCAGTTTAGTCTGCGATCTCTCAGCAGGGTTGGGAAGATTACTCTGGAAATGTAATAGGTACAGATTACTAGTTGCCCTCTTTAAAGTGTAATAAGAAGTGTAACTATTTCAATTATTTTATCAAAGTAATGTAACTTATTACATTTGATTACTTTTTGGATACTGATCTAAATTTCTAACGAATGTGTTCAACTGTTAACCATTTTCAAATGTTTATACCAGGCAGTGTTAATGGCAGACGTGGGGATGCAAATTCAAACAACAGAACCGATCAAAAGCATCAAACTTTATTTAACGGTCTTGACTGGAAGTGACAAAAGCAACAAGATGAATATTATTAAACATATAGCCTAAGCCTTTTACATAAAACATTCAGATGTAACCCCCTTTGTAATCATTAACATTTTTATAATTAATTTCATAAGTAATTTAATCACACATTCCTTCTCAGTAACTGTAACTGATTACAGTTACATTTATTTTGCAATTAAATTATGTAATTTCATTACATGTAACTAGTTATTACCCAACACTGTCTCCCAAATGGCAAAGATGACAAAGACGGAGCTAAAGCATCATTAGATTAACTGGATTTTCTCACTATTAAATAACAAAAAGTCTGGGATCTTAAACCAGGTGACAGTCAAGTTATCGGACACTGTAGCAACTGCTATCAATTAAAAAAACGGCCGCTGAGAGGCTAAATGGGGCTTGTTACTGTGACTCGTTCCTGTTTCAAAAGATTCATAATGACGGCATGAAAGTTTTAAACTGTCAATTAAAGAAACAAACAGAAATACTTACAAGCAGATTTAATTAAAGAAAAACCAACATAGAACTGATGTGATGTGACGATCAACAGAAAATATCAGAGCCCCATCAACGCTCTTTGTGTCTGTTCCAGCCGTGATTCAAGTGACCATATAAATGATGCGACGCCAAACCCACGTGTTGATTACCGGATGTGACATACATCATGTAGGCTAAACAAATAAACAACATACTGCAAATACACATTTTGGCCCCTACAGACACACTAATTAAGAACAGCTGCTTATGTGACAAAAGAGCTCATGTATCATCCACAACACTGACGTCTACCTAGATAGTGTTTTGTTAGTGTGATCATATTGATGGATAAAAGTCAACTTTAGATCAACAGCTAAATCTAAGATCATAGAAATGCAGTATTCAACCTTATAACTGTTTCGGGCCTACTTGGATCAGCCTGTTGTAAAAGCTTATATCAGAAAACTGTAAGGCCAAACTGTGTTTAAGAGACTTCCTTAGTGGAAAATCAAACAGATGGATGCGAAGCATGTACATAATAGGACAAAACATTTATAAATTGTGCATAGCCACTTTCAGATAGTTTAAGCGCTGATCCAATGGATTGGAATAAGGTAAAACTGTATTTAAAGACCATTCCTGACAATACTGAAAAGAATAAACAAAAAAGCATAACAGCAATTATTATCGGCACATGCATGTTACTGCTGCTTTATCAGGGTTTTGTTTTTGTCTAACTCTGAATGCTGGGGCAGCCAAAACTGTGGATCAAAGGGAAACCTGAGATGAGCCAATTTTATTGAACATACATTGAGGTCTCTCAGAGGACCTCTGTGTAATCTCTACTGTATTCAGGAAGAAAGAGCAACATTATTAGCTGGATCTGACGAATAGAGAAAGAGAGGCAAGGCCGTCCTCGCTCTTGTTTTCTCTGCATCCATACAGATAATACAGGCCTAAATATAAATCAAAGATATCTTTAAATGACATATCATGAATCCAGATACCAGAATAAAAGCATCAGTTTAGTCGTGCTGAAACCTGTAAAATGTAATTGTATGTCAAAGATGACAACATATTCAGTCTAAATGTCACTTTTTATCGCAGCAATCAGGAAACGTTTTATAATCGGCTCATTTTTATTCTATATATTCTGTACGGTGTGCACCACATCTGCAACAGAACTGGGTTATCCACACAGCTTCATGAGGGAAGGCCTTCTGTACAAGCTTTTAAATACTGTGGTGAAGAGATGCTGTACTGGCAGCTCACTGTCACTGTCATCAGTATTATAATAATACCTTTTAGTTATAATAAGTGTCGGGGAGTGAGGGTAAATACAAGACATTCAGCACAATTAACCATGCATGAGAAAAAACACATCTACAAAATGAGAGATGAGGGATTTCTCTTTGTTATTTCCCTGACTGAGTTTTGTCTTTAAAGACAGAGAGGAACTGTTTTATTATAAATTCAAAACGTGTGTATGTGGTTCAGCTTCCCATGGGTTCACTGCAGAAAAGACAGCTTATCTAACAATGTGTGCCGCATGACAGCTGTTGGCATTCAAAACATCAGTCATAAATCCGCCACTGAATAACTCGACATTATATTTAAGACATTCAAGACAGGCGTATTTAGGGCCAATGTTTTCTGAGAAAGACTATTTTTACATCTTCATTTCTGTTCCTTCTCTGACTGGCGATTGCAAAATCCCAACTTTAGCCACAAGCGGCAGTTGGAGGGTTCAAACCCTTTCTAGTGCTGAACCGAAGCAATCAGCTCAATCGGCCAAAACCTAAGTTAAGAGCAGCTACTGGCTGGTTTTGGGCTTCACAAAAGTGAGTGAAGTCACTTCAGCTAAGTGAAGTCTGTTTAAAGGAGACACAAGACCACTAACACAGTTGTCATTACAAAGCCTGCACCACTCGATAATTGAACACTTAAAGTTCTGCCATCATTCCCCCCTCCCTTCATCGGATGTCATCGAAGTTTGGTGTGTAGGTTCCGTCTACAGTGAGTTTAGTCATGATGGCTAACAGGGATTTTGAGTTAGAAGCAAATATGTTCTAGGCCACATCCACTTGCACTGATCAATATGGCACTTCAGAGTTTGGTTAATACCCCACCCAATGCATGCATACCAAATTTGATGACATTCTGTCCGATGGGTTTTGAGGAACACATTTATGGCATTTTTGGCGACCCCTGTGGGTGCTGTGAGAAAGGCCTCTGGAGCACTGCCTGAAGCCATCAACCAAATTTCAAGATGAATGGACAAACGTTCAATGAGTTATGGCCAATGTTGCGAATTTTCTTTGGTTGATAGCGGCCACTTTTTTGACCATTCTTGATCATTTCAAATGTGTAAAAAAGGCCAAAAAAGTGAAGTAAATACATCAGAGTGACGTTACATGAACAGATAGATAAAACTAAATAATAATAAGATGCCTGGACAAACAAATCACCACACAACTCAAATCAGCAGTATTAATCAAAAGGGATGAAGCTACAGCGTTTGTTTGCTATTCGTATTTATTCAGCCACTGAGACAGAGGTGATGGTCGCTTTGCCCTGTCGAGATAAGATCCGTCTAGGCTGATGCTGCCCATGTGAATAATGCATTAGAGATGATGACCCCTCCCTGACCAAGAGATGGACAGAAATAACACTGACGTCAGCCCACAGCCTCATGGTACCAGACGGCATGAAGAGAGGATATAGAGGGGATATTAAGCCTGCAGTGCTTCTCGGGGATAAGCTACACCTCTCAATCTGCCTGTCTCTCCGTCAGGCTCTCCCTCTCTCTTGTCTCTCCACCGTGACGTGACAGGCATCTGTGAACACGAGGGAGCAGAGAGGAGAGGCCACTCACTGGGATGAAATGGGACTGCGGAAAGCTATTTTTGCCATGCTCACGCATGTGCACGCATGCACACACAGGTGTACATTTTTAATGAGTGCTTGTGCATTCACAAACCAGCAGTCTTCAACTGTGCTGTTTAAGATTTCAGCCAATTATAAAACACATCGGAGAGATTCAGAGCTTTATTAGCAAAATATTTACACAGATTGTTTCCTCCATCTCCATCTGTCTCTTTATCAGTTTTCCTTTTTTTTTTAATAAACTTTCCACCATTTCCCCCTGTCTCTTCCCTACATCAGGGTAAAGGTTATTGTGTACTCAGGAGTCATGGAGTGTCAGTGTTGGAGGTCTAACTAGAGGCTCACTGCACTGCTCTTTTTCAGCCTTCTGTCCAAATTATCACGAGTCCTGACTTCTCAGGATTATCTGCAGGAAACCCCTCAGGGAGATCACTGCTCTCCTCCTATATATCAACCTCTGCACTTAATGATATACAGCACTGTACTGTACATATTAACAGACAGGGTAGTAGCAAAGAAGATATAACGCACATGAGTAAAAATGTATATTTTTATAACGGAATGACTATTTTTCATGGTGCTTTTTTAAAACTGTGCTTCTAATTTTTACAAGTTTACTTTTGAGCAAGTCATCTACCCTTTATTTTATTTAATTTGCAAAATACCTTTGTTATAACTAGTGTGCTCTAAAGAAGGCGGAGGGTGTGAGGAGTCACACTGCTAAAAGTGCAAAGTTTCCAGCTGCAAGGGAGAAAAAGAAGCACCACCTGTCTTTAAAACATGATGTGATAACTACTAAACAGAATCCAGGACGAGAAGAAGCTTTACACGACATATCACAACCTAAAATGACAAGTTACATGATGAAGTGTTTGCTGTGCCTCCAGAATAAACACTGAGACCTCCTTTTACTCCAAGCATATTGAAGGAGAGCTAATATGCTTTTCATCTTTTCATCTTTTCTGACCTTAAATGTTGTTACAATGTCGGATACTTGTGTTTAACGATGCCAAAGTGTCACATAATGAGGTACATGTGAAGTGAGCCCTGCAGGCTGTTTCAGTTGGCTCTGCATGCTGTGTTACAGTGGGGTTTTTTGGTATGTTGGACTTCCCTGTGTTGGCATGCCAGCTCATGCACACAGCGCTGTGCCTGCTCCCTCCCCCACTCTGCTCAGACACCGCTGCACTTGGCTCTCTGCTTCAGGGATTGCTGTCAGCACCTTATTTGAGGTGGCCTCATAAAAGTGTTTTTTTTCTTGTTTTCTTTACGGATGAACGAAGGAAAGGTAACTTTGTTAAACTTTCCTAAAGAGGCAAACACCAGACAGAAGTTGATTGCATTCCTGTTTCTTGTGGATTTATTCCATGTGGATTTATTTAGGTTACTTCCTAACTGAGCGCATGAGCTGAATTAATGGCTAAACTGCTGCTAAAGGACTGCATGTTGCTTTCTCTTGCTGAAAAGTGAGAAGCGTGAGTTGTACGTAACATCTTATCAGTGTCTAGTTGTGTTTATTTTATGTCAGTAAAGGGGTTGTGAGTACAGCAGAGTGCAGAGGGGCGCATGAAGGTAAGGGGGAGGAGAAAGCTTACATTTGAAGAGGGAGGAAGAGAGAGGGCCCGAGTCACAGTTTTCTAAAGATCTACATACTTAATACTTTGGCAGTTGTGTTTAGCTGCTCAATAGGTGTCCAAAATCAAAATAAAAGACCCGAAAATTAGTATAACGGCTGTCCTTTGTAGTAAGTTGCGCATATAGATCATAGCAAATGTTAACTATTGTAATGTTAATCACATGACATTTACTTATCTTGAAGCTAAATTGGACTGTTGGGCTTTTTAAAAAAAAAAACATTAAAGTGGAACTTGCACTCTGAGGAAATTATTTAGTTAGGGACAGATTTATTTTCCTTGAGTAGGTTTAACTGTTCGGAGTCATTTTTTATGGGAGTAATTGTACATTAACTTGATTTACAGAACCCTACTCGCCTCTGTCTACAGACAATACCAGCACACTGACCAGCTGGTCTGACAACAAATCAGTCATCTTGTGTGTTGCCTGCCTCCCACCAGTGTAACCAGTCAGCCAGCTGGCTTTTATCTCATTCAAACATGAGGACAACAAATCAAATATGTATTCATGAATTAACAGAAAAATTCAGATTAAGAAAAAATTCCATTCGTAGGAGGAGTATTAGTAAACTTATCCACAGCCTGGCTGCTGTCACAGTGCTTTCCAATAGACTTTTAGTTTTAAATATCCTCAGATTTCATCCAACAGATAAGTTCATGGTGAATGCACAGTCTCAGAATATAATTGTAAACAAACAACAAGAAATGGAAACATCTCATTTTCAGTATGTCTTATCATGATGTTTAGTCAGAAATGACAGAGCTCTCTAAAAGAAACATCTATTTATAGGTCAGAGGTCAAACACTGGTACTGAGAGTTCATTCTGACAGGTTTACTGGAAAGTTACTTAATTTCTTGAAGGAAAAAAGAGTGGTGTTTTGTTTGTGTTTAAGAGGTTTTATTTAGAGTTCCAGTGCCCTCTGCTCTTTCCTGTGAAGATATGAAGACAGAATTTAAACAGAGAAGTAAGAAGCAGCTCAGACTATGCAGAAATATTCTCTCTCTCTCTCTCTCTCTCTCTCTATTATTTATTCTTTCATTTATCGTGCCAAGTTTCTCTGGCTGCAAGAGGCTTTCACGATTTATTTGTAAATGAGAATATTCAAATTTTACGCACCTTCTTCCAGGCTGCTAATTCAGCATAAATCCTGCTTGTCTGCAGATCTTAAATAGTGGGCTCAAAACTTACTTGGGGCAATTTGAAATTAAGAACCCATCTCAATAGTCGATGTAAATCTGTTTGATGTAAATGAATGGTATGCATCATGGTATGTAGCATCACTGAGTTGTGTTTTAAGATGTGTAAAATGAGTTTACTGTTTTAGCGCACTATGTACTCTGCCTTACATATTAAACATTGCAAACTGGCTTGTGTGGCGGTGCAGGACAGGAAGGCTCTGCAGCAGGTGATTAAAGTTGCCCAACATCATTGGTACCCATTTAGTGAGCATCAGTGATATCAGTGAAGTGAGGTACCTGCACAGAGCCCAGAGGATATTAAAAAACAAAACCAAACCCACCCCATTCACAATTCACAGCCTGTTCACCCTGCTGGTGTTTGGGATAAGATAAAATAGTATCTGCTGTCGTACCACCAGGCTAAAGGCCAGCTTTTATCTTCAAGCTGTGAGACTGCTCAACCTTTCCTTAGCACTCAAATGTAAAAAGTAGTTTTTAATATCATGAATTTATTATTTATACAGTCATGTCATTTTCTAGTTTTGTAATAGCATATGGGAACTCCAGCTGTATTTCATTCTACAACCTTGTGTTGTAAAACGACGATGAACCAGCTTGAATCTTGATGTTAATCTTTCTCACTTTCTCTTTTTACTTGCAGAAAAAGAGGACAGCTTTTCAGAAGGCCAGAAGGAACGTCTAAACTCAGCTGATCTATCTATGTATCTATATAGATGTCAGCTGACATTCAGAACGAAGCCAGGGTGTAACATTTTTTCTCATTATCATGTTTGAAAGGCAGCAGCAGCAGCAAAAACTCCTGGAACATGTTAACCTTAACACACAAAGAAACCTGATCTCATCCAGCTAACCTTAAAAGTGATAATTATTCACAGAAGTTATCTGTAGCTGTCAGTACACAATGTGAGTCCCACATTGATGTGAGTCATGCATGCGTGAAGACGTTTGGCATCTTGGACAGTTAGCTATAAGTTAGCTATAATTACAGTTAGCTGTAATTTCCCAGCTTGGGTTTAATAAAGTATATCTATCTATCTATTTATCTATCTATGCATATCACTTGGACAAATCACGTGGTTATTAAATGCTAATGTTAATGTTACAATCAATTTTTTTACTATTCCCAATTTAAGAATTATGTTATGATAACGAGTGAAGCTAGCGACAAAGGCATGTTTTGTTTTGTTTATTTTTTGTAAACTGGATGTAAACTGTTGATGAGTAATTTATTGGCCAGTTACATTAGTCTAAGTAGTATTAGTGACTACCGTTATGCTACCGTCTTTGCTCAGCGCTAGCTAACTAGCCACCACAATTTGAAATCTTATCACATGCCGTCACTAGCACCAGAGCTAGCCCTATCCAAGCAAGCAATCATGTCAGCACAAACAGCCCTGTTAGCGGGCTAGCGTTAGCGTTCTTGCTGGCTAAGCTAGCTGGACATTAGCATTTCCATTCGGTTATGATGCCGTTTTAAAACATTAAATCTGATCTAGACTGTCAAACTCAGACTGTGACATGTGGTTTGTCCAAGTCGTGTAGCCATAGCTAACTGTCTCTAGACGGAGGACATTTTCACGTATGAGTGACTCACAGCAACGCGGGACTCACATCGGGTACTGACAGTGGCTAATCAGCTACCAAATTATTAACTGAAATAATTCTGTTTTAGCTGACAAAAGGCTCCCATTCTGCTGCTGAGGCCATGCGTTATAAATATTCCCCTTTAAGAGTTAAAGACACAACCACTTTCCTCCTTTCCTCATACAGAAAATAGTCCTTCT
>JAPQLA010000022.1:2578438-2590267 GCA_029822935.1 Naso vlamingii
GTTACAGGGGCCGAACCAAGGGTTTGACGAGTACAAAATAGATGTGAATCATATGCTTTGGCCTTTGCAGTCAACCAAACTGTCCACTTATGGTAGAGTTTGGACTGAAATGCTAGACAGCTTTCTCCACCACTGTCATCAAAATACCAAACTAGGGATGTCTTTGGGAAGAATGGTGTTCATTACGGCCGAAGACTTGGCAGAATCGTCTGAGAGAGTGCACTGAAGTTGCTCTGGTGTCCCCAATAGCTTACAAAGACACATTATGTTGATGGTTCCTTTGGTTCAGGAACAGGATGAAGGAGCAGCAGGTTGGGCCCTGACAAACAGCATGCAAGCAGCACTGAGGGGTGATCTAATGCTTTGTCTAGACAGTCAGAAGTTGTGTCATTGGCCCGCAAACTGGCTCACCTCCACCCCCCACACTGGCTAGTCCTGCATAAACTGGGATGTCCAGTAAAGTGACATGGTCATCAGAGAGCCTCCGGTGTCTGTAGCCATTTGTGTTGGTAGCCATTAGGCTCAGGAAATAGTCCAAATATATCCATCAATCAGAAAGACCTAACTACAGTCTCTGGATGGTCCTGTGTGTGACAGCTATGTGTACACTTAAACTGTTTCTATGCATTTTATATTGTCATGGCACAAAATGATTACACTTCGTTTTAATCTCTTCCTGAATTTGCCTTAAATGACGGTTGGTATAAGGCACAGAACTTTGACGTCAGGCACAGATGAGCCGAATGATAAGCAGATTTTATATTAAAAGACTATTTGTTATAACAAAGGGCTGCTTGGCAGGTTTTGGTGGTATCTAAAGGCATCCTCATCAATACTCTCTGTCATGTTGTCAGCGCAGAATAAATGACGGGTTTAATAAAAGAGAGCAAACAGAAGCAGGTCACAGGCTAGAATGTGAGGGCCACTCATGGCCACACTCTATTCTCCTTCCCTCCTTTTCAGTGCGTCTCTCACCCTCACATAGCATGCAGAACGGCCCTGACCCTCCCAAAAAGAAGATTAGCAAACCCCTGACAGAGAAGTAATCTCTCTGAAAACATTGACTACTACCATTTCAACATGCTGCCTCTAAACAGTGGAAAATGCCTCTCCAGCATCCTTAATTGCAGCATGTGGTCCTGCATACACACACACACTGTTCTTTTAGGTATGCTAAATGGAAAACCTTGGCTACTGAAGGCATTCCAACATTGTAAATGTACAACAATGAAGCTCTGCAGTTTTGTGCTTGGCATAGAGTTCAGAAATTCAAATAAACTTAAATAGGACATTTTCAAGGGAAGGTCTTTTGCACTGTGTTTATTTTCTGACAACAGCATAGAGGGCTTGGTTGTTCAGATTCTAGATCATAAATATGTTTGTACTACGTTTTGGGTGAGGAGTGATTCACGAGGGCCGGTGCCATTTTCCAATGAACTATAATTGGACATATTGTTGCTCGTGTATGTTGTCATGAGATAACATTCCGGCCGTTTGACTGCCTACTTTTGGTTCATTTAATTGCTTATCTGTTTGGCACAGGGCTGTTTGTAAAGCATTGAGTTTAGTGGCAAAACTGGAAAACCAGCCATGCAGAATTTCATCACAAATTAAAGCCAAATTTTAATAACTTCCTTTGCATTTATACACATTTTTTGTCAACATATTTTAGAGCCTTGCTTGGTTTAAGCAGAACATGTGTGGCCCTCAGTTCATTGCACCACAGGCAATGTCGAATGAACTCTTTGACCACAGTGTTAAAACTGACAGAGAGTCAATAAGTGACTAAGATCAGGGTTGAGGAGGAATTTATGCGACGCTAATGCAAAGAGCAGCTAGCCTCATTCTGGCCGTGTAAAAACCCCGAGCTATCCGTAATCATGCTGGCAGATATGTAATGCTGGAATTTTCCATAAGAGGACACACAGCAGCTCTGTGTCTGTCCATCCATCTTTGTGTCCATCAGTCTGTGCCTGTGATTATCCTGTCAGGCTCTTAGTCACACACTGTTGACGCTGCCCTGTGACGCAACCCATCATTCAAATTATTTTTAGCGTAAAGTCCAGGCACAGGAATTGGTAATCCAAGGAGTGACATCTGGCCTTCAGGGCTTATGTGATTAGCAGAGAGCCTTGCCCCTAATAGCCCAGTGGACGATCTTCATCACCTCTCTGGATGGGCCATACATGACTGGTCTTGTAGTGCTCAGGCAATTAAAGCAAATAATTAAAAAAACTACACCTATAGGCTGCACTGGCATGTACTGTATGTAGATTTAGAGGCTTAAATAAGGGCTACAGGAGGCACTGGAGGTGCTATGCTACGTCAGCTACTGCAGAACACCCGCTAAGCTTAGAGTGAACCCTCTAATGTGCATTGCAGCTTCAATCCGGCAGCATTAGGGCTAAGACCAGATGACCATGCAGATAACTAGTAAGTCCAGGCCAGGCCGCAGAGAGACAGAATGAAAAATCTAAAAAAGGAGGAGGAGGCAGAGAGGTTAGGAGAGTTAAAACAGACAAATGAAGCAAACTATAGTGGAGAGCTGCCAACTTCCTACTGAATTAATCATCATCACCTCTCAAAGGGCTAATAATGACAAAGTATCCCCTCCTCTACACTTTCTGTCCACAGAATGGAGCCCACAATTATGGAAGTCCTGCAATCTCAGAGGGAAATGGGCCTCTAATTATGTTTGAACAAAGCAACACTTCCCAGCTTTCGAGATGTCTGTTAAAGACACAAAGGCAGCAATCTTTCCAGCAGCAAACAAAGTTTAAGCGGTATTTGCATGCATTGATCCTGTTAGTGTTTTGTGAGCGAGCTGCGACCGTATCGCTCTTTGATTCCTGCGTCAGTCGATCAGCAGCATGGCCTAATCGTGTGGGCCTTGGCGTGGCCAGGTGGAAACTCTTAGTTTGTTAGCAGCGAACTAATTTGGGGTTTGCCGGAACCTGTTTACACATAGCATTACTTCAAGTCTCGTATAATCTTCATTGTGCTGTAATAGTCGCTCCAACGTTACAAACAAGCCTGTTTGCAAAGAGAGCGATAAAGAAAGGGACTATTTTGGGCAGTTGTTTGCTTGGAGAAGCTTTTGCTTATTCGGAGGCAGCTTGTTCCCAGGAGTTCAGAGCACAGCCTCGCTGCAGATTTGCTTTTGTTTTGTTGTCTTCGAGATCTGTAGTTGAGAGGGAGTTCAGTGCCCCTCTCCTGTTCTCATAGTTACTTGAGCAAAATTTTCTCCACCACCTTTCCCAAGCTAAGTACTTGGGTACCAATAAATGCAAGGGCTGGGCTGTGTAAAGGAAATTGCAATCATTCCTTGAGACTTTTTTTGTGGACCTGTTTTTGTGTACGGTTTTGTGTTGCTCTGCTGTCTCAGTGGAGTGTCTCATGAAAGGGTATTCTTTTAGTGTTCACTCAGCCCATTTACTTTGCTGCATATGGGGACAGTGGGGAAATGGCATTTCCTCTGCATGAGCCAGTGGTTTGCATAAACACTACTCAATGTAAACCTTCTTAGCTTCCTGTTAAACATTCTAGCTTTTATTTTTGCTTCACAACAATATAAAAAATGTCATCACACTGCATTAAAAATCTCGCCAGTATTAATGAACTAATATCTGATGTTTAATCACAAAAATACTAGATAGAAACATTTTAATGCCACAGCAACAAATGCTTAATGACCTTTTAAAGGTTATCGAATGCTTGTTACTTTACTTCCATGTAAAGGGTTCAAAAGGTTAACATGCTGACGCATCAGCATATATGCTTGATGTTTTAATGACCCGCTCTGACCCAAGCTGTCTTTATTTAAAGCTTCTGGCTACCGCTCGTGTTTCAGACACTCTCAATTTCCTAACCTCTCACTTTCATTCCCCTCCTGTCCTCTTTGCTCCTCCCCCTCTGTTCCCCTCTTGTCACAGGTATGGCCTCGCAAGTGCAAGTGTTCTCCCCTCACACTCTCCAATCAAGTGCCTTCTTTAGCGTGAAGAAACTGAAGGTGGAGCAGAGTTGTAACTGGGATATGACAGGGTACGGCACACACAGCAAAGTCTACAGCCACAACAGCAGCAAGAACTTGTCGGCCGCCAGTGGCCCACTAGGCATCAACAGCTCCCTGCAGGTCGCCAGCTCCACCCTGCCCTACGAGCAGGCACTCATCTTCCCAGCCAGCGCGGGCCACATTGTGGTCGCTTCAGCCAGCAGCACTTCGGGGGCCGTGGGGTCTCTGCTCGCCAGCGGGGGTGGAGGCAGCAGCAGCAACAGCAGTGGTGGTGGAGGTGGTGGCGGCGGCAGTGGTTTGGGTGGCGGAGTCGGTGTTCACAACCTGACACGCCGCAGCACGGTCAGTCTTCTAGATACCTACCAGCGATGTGGGCTTAAGCGCAAAAGTGAAGAGCTTGATAACAACAGCAGTGTGCAGAT
The DNA here is from genome assembly GCA_029822935.1 of Naso vlamingii. Classification (NCBI taxonomy): domain Eukaryota; kingdom Metazoa; phylum Chordata; class Actinopteri; order Acanthuriformes; family Acanthuridae; genus Naso; species Naso vlamingii. Next base: position 2,582,873 of record JAPQLA010000022.1, read on the forward strand.
CATTGAGGAGCACGGCCCACTAATGATCCAGAACGGGGCAGCCAGTGGAGCCACGGTGGCCACAGTGGCAACCGCCACCTCCACGGCGACATCCAAGAACAGCGGCTCCAACAGTGAGGGGGACTACCAGCTGGTGCAGCACGAGGTGCTCTGCTCCATGACCAACACCTATGAAGTGCTGGAGTTCTTGGGGCGAGGAACCTTTGGACAGGTGGTCAAGTGCTGGAAGAGGGGCACCAACGAGATTGTGGCAATCAAGATCTTAAAAAACCACCCGTCGTACGCACGGCAGGGTCAGATCGAGGTTAGCATCCTGGCGCGGCTCAGCACGGAGAGTGCAGACGACTACAACTTTGTGAGGGCCTACGAGTGCTTCCAGCACAAGAACCACACGTGCCTGGTATTTGAGATGTTGGAGCAGAACCTGTACGACTTCCTCAAGCAGAACAAGTTCAGCCCTCTGCCGCTCAAATACATCAGACCCGTGCTGCAGCAAGTGGCCACAGCGCTCATGAAACTGAAGAGCCTGGGGCTGATCCACGCTGACCTGAAGCCAGAGAACATCATGCTGGTGGACCCGTCTCGACAGCCCTACAGGGTCAAAGTCATTGACTTCGGCTCAGCCAGCCATGTGTCCAAAGCAGTCTGCTCTACGTATCTACAGTCCAGATACTACAGGTAAGAGCTGCAACTTTACATGCTTTTTTTGTCATGAATTGCATTTGAAGGACTTAGACTTTAGGTAACACTGCACATGCAAAGAGGAAATGGCACAAAGAAAACGAGAAGTGTCCTTCTGTGTGTTCCTGTTTGCTCTGTTCAGTTGATCATTGTGCTTTGTGCATCTTGTTTGATTTATCTCTGCTTCAATTGTAATGTTTTTCTAGTTGAGCTGATTATTTGGCCAAAGACCCACAATTACTGCCAGCGGTATGAGCTGCTGTTGAATTTCTTTCTCTTCACTCTGATCTGTTTACTGCCTTAGTTGACCTCTCTTCTAATATGTGATAGGACAGTAAAAGGCTTGCTGAGAAGCCTGCTGCTTGTTGTAGTTAATGTTGTTTTTATTTGTAGCATGTTTCAGTGTTACTATGAGGATAATCAAAGGCCTGAGAACTTGGTAAAGACTTAACAGATGAAAGGAAATATGTAAAGCAATGACATTTTTAGCGTCACATGGAGGTTCAGGGGGAGAAATTGTTTTTCTGCTTTTCAGTAGAATGTTTTTTGGTTTGTTTTAGAGCTCTTAGACGAACTCTTTCATTGAAGAAGGGCACCAATCATGAGCGGTGACAGTCTTCCCACAGGCTTTTTATTCACCCCTCTTCTCCCCAGGCCCCCAGATCCTCGGCCCCCCAACACCGTGGCTGGCTCCCATTTCCCCCGGGATAGAGATGAGGGGTCAGCCCGAGTTCTCCTGTAATATGTGCCTGTAATCCACACCAGCGGCCCTGCATTAGAACCAGATGAGTCTCTGGGAAGGCCTTGTCTTTCTTCTGCAAGCCGCTTTTTAAATAGTATTTTTTCGGCCATAGCAAACAGAGTGTTTAGCTTTCAGCAAAGGCAGCGTTGGGGGAACTGTGCAAGGAATCAAACAGCGTCCACGTCTTTACAGAGAGAAGCTTTGTTTGAGGCTCAGGCCTGGTGCCGAGGCCGGGGCGCAGGGAAGAACAGGTGTGTGTATGGTACCACACACGTCAAACACACATGCCCACACAGATATACACCCCCCCTACACACACACACACTCACACACACACACACACACACACACACATATACACATACACATACACATATGCCAGGTGGTGGCTCTGCAACTGTGCATAATTCAGATTGTGTCAAGAGAGGTTTCTGGCCCCTCTTAAACGGTTTCTGTTGATAGAAGAGTTTGGTTTTATCTTTACAGTTTATCACTGGCATTTTAAATATGTTACACTGTGAACCCTTGTTCCCTTTTTCAGACAGGAAAGTGGCAAGGCTTAAGAGAACTTTATTATGGTAATGGTTTGAACTGCTGCGTTTAAAAGATAAAAAAAAAAAACTTTGAGCTCAAAAATCCTTAGAGCGTCTGTTGCAAACATGTTTTCTTTACTGTCTCCTAAACCTAGTTTATTAAAATTCTTGTATGGGAATTGGATTGTACGTGTCAACAGGGCAATGCTGTTATATCAGTTTAAGTAGCTCATCTGAGGTAAACACCAGTAGTGGCCTGTTGTTGTTACTCCTGGGCTGTAGGTCAACAAGCAGGCCATAAAATGTTCCTGTTTGTTTTCTCGGGGAGTGATGAGTGGAGGAGCTGAGAGATCATCCCTTCATTTCCTCTTGGCAGCGATGGAAGGGAAAGAAAGGCTTACATTGACCAGAAAATTATCCACCAGCCGACAAAACCTAGACCAGGGACTTGCTGACCCTGGTTTGAGGCATTGGGAGTGGTTGTGTGTGTGTGTTTTCTGTACTGCGTAATGTCATGCACGTACAGCATGTCAACAATAAGAGTGCGTGTGCTTCTGCAGGAAGACAGGAATGAGGGAAGTCTTACAATTCAATTCAAAGAAGGAGCTCATGGGAGATGAGCACTCCGGGTATCTTAGCATCGCATGCAGTTTGGGCAGCAAACAAACTTTGGCTGCGGGTTGAGTTCATGGTGAGTTCAAAAGCTTCGAGGACAACATGGAACCATCTTTGATGATTTCAGATGAGAGGATAGCGGGATAGTTTCTCTTTCTGTTGTGCAGACGATACCTTTACAGGGGAGAGATTACATACAGGTGGGATTTGCCAGCTCCAACCTGCTGGCTCGGTGTTACTCGATATCCTCCGCTATAGCAAAAACATCTCCCTGTCGTGTTCTTTGATTCTTGTTGAATAAACTGTCCATGTCTCATCTTTGTGCACTGAGGTTTATCTTAACAAGCCCTGTTTTGGATTAATCAGGTGAAAAAACACAAGACTCAGTTAATGGTGGGGGGAAATCATGAGAACGACTTATGCTTTCTTCTTTCTCCCCTTTGTTTAGTCTTTCATATACAAGTGAGTGAAGAAAGAGTCATCTTAAGCCTATTGCACACATTAAAGCCGTCATCACACACTTTTGCTTACATTCATTTAGCAGAAATCTCAGTTGCACACCCCTCACACAAGGCTGTTTGCATTCTGGATATCAAAGCTGTCGCATGTGCTGTAAGATCCTTGCAAATGACTTATGGCTTTTCCACAAGGTTGACTCATGCAAATAAAACACCGGTTTTCAAGGTAAACAAGTGATGTGCTGTTTGCAAGAATAACTTTCAGGGTGCTTGGAGGTTCAACTTTGTTCGCTTCAGTGCTTTGTGAATACAGACTCATGTAGCTGAGCTCATCTGTCCTTGTCAAACACGCCTGTCTGTAGCGTCTTTACGCTTGGTGCCAATGCATTTGAATTCGGTTTCCTTACTTTTATTTAAATGTATCATAGTAACCTTTAGATTTCTGTACTCTGCTACAGAGTTTCTGTCCTCTTCTGAGTTAATGTGCCGTGTTTATGTCCTTTATGTGACCTGAGACTGTTCCTGCTTTTTTGATCACCCTTTCATTTCCTGCTGCCCTTCTTTCCTCTTGCCTATTGCTAATGATGTAACAGGTAAGCCAGCTAGTCAAGCTCACCCTGTGCCAGATAAAGGGATTATTGTCCTGTCCTACTTGGGCATGTTTGTCCTATTTATCTCATCAGGTAAAGGCCATGAGATGGGTGGAACGCAGGACGACATGATTAAGTTTATGTTGAGATTTAGTAAGGCAATGCAGCTGGCAGGATGCAACCTTGTGGTGGCTTGTGTTAGTGAAAGGGGCTTTCCAAAGGTCATTCAGGTATGGTTTGGTGTCTCCTAAGGACTACACAGTTTCTATATCTGTGTGTTTATCCATTAGAGGCCTGCATGGAGCTGAAACAGGGCCAGGTTCTTTCTTTTCGTCTGACCTTTGAGTGTGTCCATTGAGAACAGCCATAATCTCATGTTTATCTTATTTTCAGTTGTTCCAATCCAACAAAAACCCCACCTTCAGGAGAGACTTTCTTACAGTGGCAGTGTTACAGTGTCTTGCTCAGCTGTCGCATGACAGGAACAGAGACGGAGCAATTTCCTCTAGTAATTAAACATTTAAATAGTGACAGCCCAGAAGCCTGAAACTGTACATACTGCACACATGTCAGCACCTTCCGGCTTGTACCTGTTATTTAACATGCAAATATCTCAGACTGCATACTCAAACATGAGCGAGCAACCTATATGGTGCCTAGTCTACAGTGCTTGAGCCTCAAGAATTAGCCTGTTAAACATTTTGGGTGAAAGGAAAATGAGTCACAAAGGGAGGAATGGGCTTGTTGATGTCACCAGTGATCTGAAGTGGCCAGTGTCTGCGTAATCTCAGTGCTATCAGTGTGAAGCAAAAAGCCTCTGGCATAAGAGATCGTAATGCACTCAGATGAAAACTTCACAAAGAGCTCATATTGTGAAACTCTCTGCATTTTCTCATTCTACTTCTACTTTTAGAGCCCGTGCATTTATTCATGGGTGCAGCTGATGCTACAGTAGGATCCCTGACACCGCCAAGCTTATGTCTTAGCCTTAATGACTGATGAAATATGTATCTGTCTCCATCAGGGGTGGTGCAGTCACTGCTCGGGCTGAGACGGCGGAGTGTAAGACGAGCCCTTGCCCCACCTGTCTATCTGTCTCTCTATCTGTTGTTAGCGTTGCACAACCAACAGACAGACAGGCCAGGCGTTCCAGCACATTTACCCTGCCTCCGTGCAAAACATCAAGGGGTGTTTTAATGAATGAGGTTGCTATTAGTTACTGTTCTGTGAAGCGTGTGTATAAGCGTGTGTGTATGTGCCGGAGACGAAGAGAGAGGAAGGTAAATGCCAGGATCTGGTTGCTACAGAGGAAAAGATGAATTAGACAAAGACAGAGAGGAAGATTTGCCTCAGATGCAGCGGCGCCGTTAATAGTGCAGGTGTTGTTTACGTGAAGAATCCCGAGAAAGTGTGTTGAACGGGGGAAGGAGAACATGGGGGGACGAGGGTAGGGTGGCGAGGCGGGGGTGTGTAGAAGGTCGTTGTTTTGCATTCTTCACCAGAAACCTGGAACAGTGCTCTCTTTCCCCCGAGCTGTGGCAGACTATTACTAATGCAGATGAGCTTTCATTAGGTTCAGCCCGACTGGGTAACTGCTGTGGTATGTTGTTACTTTTTTGCCGTCTTTCTGGTTGGCTTGTTTTTTATGTAGCTTTATTTGCAGCTTGTGGCCACTCTGGGCCAGGACCATCTTGTCGATGTCGAAATCATCGGCTGTTTCCAAGAACTAGCGTATAAAAGAGTGACCCCTAAAATGGGCATTCCTGCTCCCTCTATTCTCGTCTGTGCTTTTTTTTTATGACAGTCATAACACCTTAGTATGCACGACAGAATCCTAATAACCTGTTTCTCATTTATAATTTGCCTCTGGGCAGCTCTTCCATGTGTCTCCGGAGCAGCCAGCAAGCAGGAGACATGTCGCGGCTAAGCTAATTAACTACTGGTCCGATAGTCGAGCATATGCTTCGTAACATGTACCGTATTCAACTACTCGCAGTCATTTTGGCAAATATTGAATGGGAATTATTTTGCTCTTAAGGAAAAAGTGAACTTAGCCACCTAGCTGATGGGTACACCTCTCTGACAGGCTGTGCAACCCTGCTACTGTGGAGCTGCTCCACGATAAGACAGAGCCTTCCGAGTTTTCCCCTCATCGTTTCATTCTGGCTACTCGTCTTTGTTCTCCCTCGCAGTTCAATTTCCATACATTTCCCAGGATATTAAGCTGACGGAAATTAAGCTGCCTTGATAAAAAGCGGCGAGCCGCCCACTTAAGCTCACTAAGGCTGCAATTGGTTTGCTCTTATTGATTGGTTTATTTGAAACATTGGATTTTTTTCTCACCAAAGCTTTTGGGAAGGATGGCAAAGTGTTTGCGGGGAACAAGAAGAAACTTGTCCATCCGTACAGGTGTTTGCAGAGTTGCTGCGGAAAATCACGAACTGGAAGGTCATTAAAATGTCCAGAGTCAACTGAGGGGTTACAGTTACAGAGAACAATGGAATTTTCTTCTCACTCAAGTCTGAAAATCATTAACTGGACAGGTGAAATGTCTCGCAGCAGCAGTCCTATATTAATTTTCCTGCTCGCCACAGATTTGTCTTTCTTTCCTCAATTCAAGCGCCAGTGGGCAGGCAGGGTGATGGCTTCCATCAGCGGTTGACTGGCACAGGTGCCCCCGCGGTCTAAATAAATCATGAGACCTCCTGCTGATCCCCCCCTTCCACCATTCCTGTATGCCCGCCATCCCTCCACAGGGAGCTCCAGAAAGGGGGTTTGCCCCCACCGCCGCGTGCTGCCTCAGCTCCTTCCCACCCTCCTTTCCTTTCTCTTCTTTCCCATCTCCTCTTACACCCCTCACCTCTTCCATCCACCTACATGAATATTTAAAAGCTAACACCAAAATGGAAAAATATGCAGCAGACAGAGAAACAACAGTTGGACAGAGAACAGGAGAGACACTGAGAGACACTGATCCAAACTCTAGCTGTCCAGCTGCAGAGAGGATTGGGGGGATTGGGGAGGCCCAGCGGGGACCTCCAGTTGGCACCATACTGGCTGTGTGTGTGTGTGTGTGTGTGTTTTTCAGACTGACTGCCACTGTGACAGAGAATGCCTGGTGTGCAGAGGTCCATGCAGGCTCCTATGAAGTTTTCAACAGAACAAAACAGATGCATTTGTTTTCTCAATTGAAGGAATTTGCTAATGTGCATATATGAGGGTAAATAGTTCGGCTAATTTGCGGCAGGCAAGTGGGCAGAGCTCTCTGTCGCTCAGCCAGCCAGCTGGGGCCCCTGCATAGAGAGAAAAAGAGGCTTTGATGACCCCCCCCCCCATTCCGTCTCTCTCTCTCTCTCTCTCTCTTCGTTTAGTATCATCCTTGGCTCAACTCAAAAACTTGATTTTCCTCAAACTCCGATTTGAACAAATTCGTCCGCTTGCTTTTATGTCCCTTCCTTTTATATGTGCTCATCACGTTTGATGGAAGATGTTCGACAGCCCAGTTAAACGGAGCTCACGTCCATGGTGACAGTTGTCGCTCTATAAAAATGTTGCTATTTTTCATTGCTGGTGGCTGAATTAAATGAGGCTCTGTTCTTACCACTGAGGCTATTTTCAGCAGCACTCATGAAGTCATAAAGGAAATTCACCATGTGACGCTTAGATTCCAATTAATAAGGCAACGCTTTGCTCTCATTTATGGTTGTCAATTCCAGATAGGATCAGAAATGATTTATACAGGGTAGTCCACTTTGGTTTACAGCAAAATTTGGATA
>JAPQLA010000022.1:3234697-3245961 GCA_029822935.1 Naso vlamingii
CGTTCAATGGAAGTGCCATTTAGAGTGCACAACTGAAGATCATCATAGTTAATATCTCTAGCTCTAGAAAATAACATATATTTGGTCTTTTCAGCATTTAATACCAATTTAAGATCAAGTAACGAGTTTTGGAAGGTACCAAAGGCCTGTTGCAGGTGAAGAATGGAATCTTGTGCAGAATGTGAAAAACAATAAAGAATAGTGTCATCTGCATAGAGATGAACATTACAGGCATGCAAAGTTTTTGCAACATCATTAATATATAGGGTAAACAATAAGGGCCCCAGAATAGAGCCTTGGGGACTGTCCTTTGAAATACGTATGGAGGAACTCAAATTTTACATCCTCCACCATGACACACTGATGCCTTTCAGAGAGGTAGTTTGCAAACCAGTCACATGCAGCAGAGTCAAAACCAATACAAGACAGTCGTTGTAAAAGCAGGAGATAATCCACTGTGTCAGATGCCTTAGACAAATCGATGAAGAGTGCAGCACAGTGTTGGTTTTTATCTAAGGCAGATACGATGTCATTTACAACCAGGGTGGTAGCAGTGATAGTGCTATGTTTAGGCCTAACGCCAGACTGATAAGGAAAGCCACACCCACCCGTACCCATTAATAAAAGCCAAAATAAAAGTAATTGTGGCTGCATAATAGTGATTTATATATTTATATATTTGTAACATCTTTTTCATTTGTTTATTCTGAAAAACAAAAATATATTTTTGTTCTCACCCGCTGCCCGTCTGCATGTAGTTCATTTCTCCCATGCTCATATCTGTGAATTTATTATGTGTTTTTTTTTTTTTTACCTATTACGCAGCCTTTTGTCGAACTGATGCAAGACTCTGGTATGAGCCCGTGCGATGCAAACTTATTTGGCTTAGAGGCATAGACATATAGGAAGGGTTTTTAAACTCATGTAGTTTATTTACCAACCAAACTGTGGAAACTGCACAAGTTTTACTGTAAAATTGAATTAAGTAGACAGACCATAGAGGCACTCAGCATTTTGTGAAATGGAACCTCATCTTCTTACCTTTTCAACTTGTGTGCTTATACAAATTTGTTTGTCAAAAGAAATAAGTGAACCTTGTGTGTTAATGTTTTGCTCACTCGCTTCAAGCTGCTGTGTGTGTTTGTTGTGACTTGTGGACACATCGCAGGCTTCTTCTGAGTTACATTCTTGCATTTGTTATGCTGTCGATGATGTGATTATTCAGGAGATCCTGAGCCGTTGTTTTGTTCCCGCTGGTCTTTGTTTTTAATGGATTATTTGGCTCGGTCTCATCACGGTGGCATGACAAGCTTTACAACTGATCACCAAGACAACGTGAATGACCTAAATGAGAACAAACGAACATAACCTAGCCTGCAGGTACACATGTTGCAGCAGGAACCAATCTGAATGTCTCCCTGACTCTGTCATATATCTTATCTGATGTATGTATGTGTGTATGTATGCATTTATCTTTCTGTATGATCTCTCTCTCTCCCTCTCTCTCACACACACACACACACACACACACACACACTTTCCTGTGGCAGCTGTGTGGTCTCTCAGCAGCAGCCCTGTCTCTCTCCATGGTACTGAAATCCCTGACGTTGGCTGGGTCGACCATCTGGACAGGTTGCAACAGTGTGTGTGTGCCTCTGTGTATATGACCAATACTGTGTGTGTTGTTCATAAGAATTTTCCGTCTTATGAGTTGACTAATACCCAGATTTCTGCTTCCTCATAACTTGTCAAAATATTGGAGTAGCAGACAGAGATTAGAGCTCAGCAAGTTGTCTGCTTGATACTGAAATCATTCCTGTGATCCAAATTTACGGCTGTCTTCTCCCAAACTGAGCCATAAAGTTGATGCATTTCTTATCTTTCTCTTTCATAAAATATTACACGGTCAGTGCAAGTAACTTACTTAAATCTGTCTTTAATCCACATTTGTCGCGGGACAATTTAAACCCTCAGTCTTATGTAATTACTCGTCATTACATTATGGATCAATCAGTTTCTGAGTGTACATGATTAGCAGTTAATTAATCACAGTGCAAATGTCAGTGTCATCATTAATGCATGAGGTAACCCAGCACATCTAATAAAATCCACCTTAATTAGACTATAAAGAAGCAAGAACAACTTGCCTGTGTCCATATTTATGCTGTGTTGCATGTAGCATGTAGCATTTAGCACTAAGCTTTGCTCTGTGACCTTTGAAGTTTAATTATGTCTGTACCCCTTGCTAGTTTTACAGTATTGTCTATAAATAAACATTTTTTAAGTGCACACTGCTGGCTAGACCTGCTGTGTCTCTATAATCTTGAAACTTTGGTGGAGATTAATTGCTGCGAGTTTATTTTTCTCCCTCCTGAGTGTAAAAATAGGCTTCTTCTACACATACATACAAGATCAACCACCCACAGGTTCTCCCCTGACTCCTCATTAGTAGCTGCTGCACACATGGATGGATTTCAGTGTTGCACATGCTCCTCCTCTCACACTGGTGCAGCAGTGTGTTTTCTTCCCCTCTGTCTGCTCCTCTGTCCATGGCCTCAGGGGTGAATTTCCACAGGAGGGAACCCTATTGTCTGGACTTTATCCACTGAGACAGAAGGCAGAGAAGCCGTTAGGTTGAATGCATTATGGGATTTTCAATACGTAAAACTGAACAGACTGCCAATCTCCATATTAATAACATCCTTAGGAAATGGTATTAAACTTTAATCTTCCACACTGTTCCTCACATGGTATCTGGCTTCAGTAACTGCATTATGTTTGCCAATTAGAACACAGATACAGGCCAAGCCGATGTAAATCCCTCACAATGACAGTACAGTATGCATTATTGTCAGTGACATTCATTTAATTACAGGGCCGTCGCAGTGTTATTTTTAGGCAACCGGAGCTATGGCGGGCCATAGGAGGGCCAGAGCATACTGTGCTCTGTTATGTGTAAACACACAGCCTCAGCACACACTGTCGCTGCCTGTGGTTTCCTTTGCGAGGAGCAGAGGGAAGATGGAGCGGCTCGACTTTAAGGAGCCCATGAACGAAGGTTGTTATAAAACCATCACACTCTTGCTCCCCATCCAAGACCCACCGATTCTCCGCGGATGAATGCTCAGTGAATCACTGCCTCAAAGTGGGACAGTCCTGCCTGCCTGTCTGTTGCTACGTGGTTCTGCCACACACAGTCAAGACTAAATATTAGGGGTGTAACAATACGTTTTTACGAAGATTTGATGTGTATTACGATACATGGTTGACAATACGATACAAGAATGAAATGGGCTTATTTAGAGCGATACAATATGATACGATTCAATGACTAAAAATCTATATAGTAACATTTTTTGCTTGTTTTTGCCCAAAAATAGAGGGAAAAATGCCTATTTCTGTGCAGTGGTAGAGGAGGTAAAACACTGGAAAAGCTTGATACACTGAACTGCACAAACATTCAGTGCAAGGGCTCTAATCAAGCTGTGAAAATCTCTCATTCTTCTGGTGCTTCCCTGCCATGATCCACTATTATCTGAAGCAACGCTGCTGACGCAATACACATTTCTGAGATGTCGGAGAGTAATGTTTACAACTATTTACCATTTTAAGTGCGAAAAATACATCCACATAACAACGTTTGACGTGCTGAATATAAGGCGCTAATACTTAGTATTGATATAGTCAATTTTTGCGTAGAAAACAATTTTAGATCTCATGCCGTTTACCTATTGATGTAGTTTGATTATAGGAATATAAATCGATGCATCGATACATCTGTGTATCGTTACACCCCTACTAAATATTGAACGAAATATGTCTGTGTAGCAGTGATACTCAATTTACAGCCTTTGGGGCAGATTTGGCCTGCAAATCCTGCTGACGTATTTCTATATCAAAATGAAAACATATTTTTTCATGCTCGGAAATTTTGGTTTTTCATATATACTTACAAGTGAATGTTCACTAATGTCCCTTGTCCGGTGTTTAAGATGTTGCATATTAGTTGATCAGCAATCTGCGCAGTGAGGTGCACAAAGGTTGTAACACCTGCGAAAATTTTCAGGTATAACTGGATTTGCCTTTTAGCAAAGAAAACCTAGGACAACAAATGTTGACAAGTTGATTATAAAAACAAGCAATTGTTGTCAAGAATTAGATGAATCATCAATATCACTCTCATTTCTGTCCAATAAAAGTAAGACTGCAGTTGGCAGTCAGTTATCTTAGCCTAAGCATAAACAGGAAACAGCTAGCCTGGCTCATTAATTGGCACGTAATAACATTTGTTTGACTGTGTAAAAAGCAAAAAGTTCTGGTTTCACAGAGAGTTATTTGTCACTTTCTTCTTGTCTCCAGTTGCCCTTCAAGCTCAGTTCAGTCCTCCCAAACAAGAAATAATCCTGCTTACACACTTTGGTTTTTGTACGGATTAAAGAGACACCATGTGAGGTGCTAAATAACAATGGTTTAGAGGTGCTGGCTGGTGGATTTTGTTTTAGACAGAGTCAGGTGAGCGGAGACTCCCTGCATCCAGAGTTTATGACAAGCTTAGCTAACATGCCTCAAATTATCCTACAGACATGAGATTTGAATAAATCCTCTGAGCTAAGAAAGCAGCATAGCATTTCCTAACATGTTGAAAAGCAAGAATTCTGTAATTTTTTTTCTACATTGTGTTCAAATCCCTTAAAATAAGTCATTCAAATTATTCAAGTATCCTTGAAGCATGAATGCCTAAAAAAAAGTAACAATTTTTTTTCTGTTTAGAATTTGCCCCTAGCGACAGTAAGTGTAAAGTACACTATAAAAGTACACAAAAAAGTGTTAAAGTACACAAATGTACACTGTTGGGTTTTACTCTGCTCACACGCTTTGCTTTGACAGAATGATTTCAGGAGAACAGCAGCTGGACTCTGTGGGCCCAGATTGTTTGCTTGTCCTCCTGCAGGGCCCAGCTGTTGCTGGGAGGCCTGCGTGGACATTCACAGCCTCTCGTCTGAAGCGAGAGTGCGAGCTCATTCAGTCACACTGTGCTTCGAATTAATCAGCTGTTTTGTTCCTGAGGCCCTCCCTCTTAATCATTCACTGCAATCACACTGTGCCTCCCCAGAGAGCGAGAGAGGGCACGGGGGGGACCGAAAAAGCGAGAGTGAACATGAAAGAGATGCGGCAGAGAGAGAATAAGAGAGGATTATCGTACAGGGTTTTTGTTTTTTGTTTTTTTTTTAATGAGTGTTTTCCAGTCATTATAAAGTAAATCCTCCCACACAGAATTTGTTGTTGAATGGCTTAATTTCTGTCTATTTATAACCATTTTAATTGACTGATTATTAGCTCTATTTCACCTGCTGAATCTACATTTGTAATTCAGGAAGACAAAAGATTCTATTGAACTTAAATCTGTCTATCAAGGAAATCTTGTGTTTCTCATTGAATGGTGGTTAATTTACCTGATTTATAGCATTTAGATGAACTGCGAGTTTACACGGACAAAAAGAAAAAGTGTGTGCTTCATTTTAATTCAATTGAGCTGTTTGACTGAATCTATATTTAACCAGCACCTGCTGGCTGGTGAGGGTTGTTCAAACAGCACATGTGACGGAGGGAGGTGGTCAACAAAGGTGATTAAGGGACTTTCTAGTCTCTCTGTCAGTAAAGTAGTTCTTTACATCTACTCACATGCAACTACACACCAATTTATGTAGCTCATACATTAGTCATATATTAATATTTTTAGTTTATTTTTAATGCCAGCGAAGTTTTTGCACTGCTGCTGCTGTCAAAATGTATAATACAATATTTCAAAAATCTTTTTTTTGTTTGTTTGTTATTTTAAACTTTATTTTATTCAGGGGAGTTTCATCGAGAGCAAACTCTCTTTTTCAGAAACGTCCTGGTCGCATTCATACAGTTACACATTCAGACCTGGAAGCTGCCCAGTACAACGACAGTCTGATCTGCAGCCACTGAGCAGCTCCGCTGAAGCAGTTGTGGCTCGGGGCCATGGCCAAGGGCCCTCAGTGGTGGTAATGCGGGTGTGGCAAGTAGTTTTCTTCACTTTCACTACCCAGATCAGTCCTGCCCGTCTGGGGATGCAAACCTGCTTGCTTCCGTAACCTTTAGACTACCACTGCCAAGAATTAGGTTAGAGGATCGACACCAATCTCATATCTGTCTTTTAAAATGTGAGACTACGGGCAAGAGCTAGTTAGCTGAGTTTAGCTTAAGCAGTAAACAGCCAGTCTGCCTCGTTATTTACCACTTCACCACATTTTTGTTTGATCTGCACAAAAACCAAAGTGTAAAAAAACAAGTTGTGTATTTACAGGGGGTCATTTTGGCATCTTGGCCCCTTCTCTCTGTGTCTGTCTGTCATAAATTGCGGCTGTCTGCTCGCTCAGCCTGTTAACTCATAAATCAGAAGTAAGTAGAACAATAAAAAATGACCGGGAAGAAAAGACAGCTGCACACTGGAGCTCATATCTTCTCCAAATAATGGATGCTTTTTTCCTTATGAATGATTCATTTTAAATACCGACAATGTTGTGGTGTTGGAAAAGTCTCTGTGAATTATTTACACTCAAGGCCAAAACATATTGCCCCTTATCTTTATGCTGCGTCGGTCAGGTACCTCTTTCCAGGAACTGTGTACAGGCGACTGTATTATTCATGCCATATTGTTAACAGTTTCATGTGGCGAATGTAAACCATAAAAATCTTTTGCAGAGGAAGTGGTATTGATCCATTATCTCTCACTGAGTCCACCAGGGGCAGCATACCCATTTCTCCTGCTGACCTGCAGAGAAAGTGAAGGATGATTCATAGTAATTATTGAACCACTAAGGCAGCAGCTGTGAGTGTGTGCTGCTTTTGCAAGTCATGAAATTCTTTCCACATACAGGCAACCTTCCCATCAGCGGAATAGTGCAGGATTGCACACTCGGACAGCATGAATGATCTAAATTGTAACTTCGGCGACTGAGCTTCGTTGCCCTAGTTGCAGCACTGGTTTGGTACAGTACGGCAGGCCTGTTTTGCTGTTGATGCTTGCTTTGATTTTCTCAATCAAGCCTCGGCTCCTTTATCGAGACAAGTCAGCTCTCTGAGCTGCGAAAACCTCTGTCAGGAAAATGGGAACAGTGTGTCTATTGATCACAACGAAACATCATCCCACATAGACAGAAAGCTGGTATCTTTGAGGGGTGAGCCGTGCCAGTCAGTGCTGTCGGTGGTCAAAATCACAGCAGTGGACATAACTTTGTGTGAAAGTTGTCTCTGACCTCTTTTTGACCAATGTCTGCGTTGTTATTCTGCCATCTGGTTTGTCTGTTGTTGGTGTCTTGTAAGCCCATTTGGGCTGGTTATTTTTAGTCATGACTCAGTAATAAAATACATCTTCATCACTATCATCTCTGTTTTTACTGCAATGCTTTTACACTGCCCCATATCTTTGACTGTCTCTACTTTTCTTCCTCCCCAGGCGTTCGGTCAGGCTTACACCAACCAGCGTAAGGTGGCAGAGGATGGGGAGACCAATGAGGAGAATTTGCTGCAGGAGTCCGCCAGTAAGGAGGCCTACTACATGGGCCGTCTGTTGGAGCTGCAGACGGAGGTGACGCTAAGCCGCTCTGTGGCGTCCAACGCCCAGGCTGAGAACGAGAGGCTCAACGCAGTCGTGCAGGAGCTACGAGAGGTGAGCTGGTCAATAGTTAACAGAGTCTGCACCCTCTACAGACAGGTGATTTACCACGTCATGCTAGACAAGCATTAGTCAGATCTAATTTGTGAGAAAACAGCGTTGCATTATCTGTGAGAGGAACTGATGCCGGTAGATATGCATTCATTTTAAAACTACCACTGAAGCCCTTGCGTATTTAAATGTTTTTTTGTTTGTTTGTTTGGTTGGTTGTTTTTGTTTTTACTTTATTCAAATGTTTTTGATTGGGGCTCGACTGATATATTGGTGGGCCGATATTATCGGCCGATGTTGGTCCACTGCATATATATCAGTATCACCATGTGGTTCACCAATATGTGCCAATATTTAAACTGTTTTTTGGGCTGGAAAAAAAAGCTTGGACTAGTGATTTAAATGGTGTAATTATGTAGTTTGCAGCTCGTTGTTAAATAACTAAAAGTGTTTACTGTTCAATGCTCTAAAGTTTGGAACAAAGTTTGTTAAAATATAAGATAACCTGCCTCCATTACATGTCTTTGTCACAAGTACTTGATAGCCACATTCAGCAGATATTATATATGTACAATATCAGCTGATATATATCAGACATCGGAATTTTCTTACTCCCAATTAATGGTATCAGCATCGGCACCAAAAAGCCCATATCGGTCGGGCCCTATTTTTGATAGATCATAATACAGTAAAATGGTAGATTCCCTCAGAGAGAGTTCAACCATAATGGAAAAATGTGTTTCAGTGGTGTGTTATCATAATGTGGCAACTGTTGTCTGATTTATTCAGTAGTGTGGCCTGTTAGGTTGAGAATTTACTGTAAATTTGAGATGTGCAGAATGAGCTGCAGCATTGATAATGAAGGGTTGCAGGGATGAGTAACTGTAGATAAAAGCCGGATGATGGAAGGTCTTAGAATGCGTTTCATTTCCCCTCAAAAAAAATCTGCAGCTTAGTCCATAGTTATGATAACTTTGTGAGGAGTTTTCCAAATTCTGCTCTGCCTCATTTACTGTACAAGACCATACATGAGATCCATGTGTTTAACAAAGGACAAAAGGTCAGGTCAGGTCAAACCTCACACAAATATAACAATATGCATGTGTGTACGTGTGTTTGTGCGTTCGCACATGTTTGCAGCCACTGTGTCGGGCAGCGCAGGAGTTCGAGCGAGGGTCAGACGCCACGGCCACGACCCCATTGTGGGGGGCAAATCCGGTGCTAAGCTGGGGAATAAGTGAAATGCCCTGAGCTCGGCACATGTGTGAGCCTCGCCGCCCTCATCACACCGCTAGCACAACACACACGCTCATTCACTAGATTGATCAGGGAGTGTTGTGAGGATTCGGCATTTCTATCAGTGTGTGTGTTACTTTCTGAACATGTGATATACGTCAGTGTGAATGTAAACAAAGCGAATTTCATACAGAGCAGGTCAGTTTGAAAAGATCATTTAAATTATGGAGCATGTTGAGCAAAATCTATATTTTTGATTGAGAAGGAAATACCTGATTAATTCATGAGGAGTTATTATTCTTCAGGTACACATCTGTCACCTGTTTGCATCTTGGTCTCGGCTCTTTGATGATGCATTCATCAAATGGCTTTTGGCTCCCCATGAAAGCCTCATTTGCATGTGTGATGCTCAGTAATGAGGAGGAGTCGCCTTTTCCACCGTGAGAAGCAGCTGTTGCAGCCACACTGGGAGCTTTATTTGCCACAACTTGTGTCAATTAAGGGGTCTTTGCAGGCAAAATCTCAAAAACACCAATGGCATCTACAAATCCATTAAGAAAAAACTTGAGAGAAAAGTTTACTTTAGCCAAAAAAGTTTGCTTTGGCTGTTAGTTATCTGACTTGAATTAAGAAATATGTTAAAATCGCAAATATTCAATTATTACAAATTTAAAAAATAATGTTTTTATAAATTCAAATCACCCTTTTTCTCGTCATGTTGAAGAGAATAGCTGTCTAAGCTTAGAAAAATGTCCTCACACAAAGAAGTCACAGGACATGTTTTTATCCTGTGTCAACATTTCGTTTTTATTCCCTAATTACCACAGCAACAGTGGTTAATGATGAATGAACACAAGATGTCTGGACTTTTGCCATATTTGCCATTGTGTCATGAATCCAGTAAAGCTGTCACAGTCACAGTCTGTGCTGTGAACTCTGATCAGCGGTGAGTCACTGAGCTCTGCCCTGCGGCGGCTCGTTGCCAGTGTTGTGAGCCGCGCTGATCCCGACCTCTGCCACCGTGGCCCCTGATCAGCTGCGCCTCTGTAGAGCCTCGCTGACCGATAATTGGCTTTTAATCCTGTGCACTTCGTACTCAGCTCAGTCTGTCATGATGAATGTGTAATTCCACCACATGTAGCGAAGGACAGCCATTATGATCAATAATACACCGTCCAGCAATGTGTCAGTTTATAATTTTGTTGTTGTTGTTGTTGTTTTTCTTGTTTATGGTGATAAGGTTTGTTATTAGAATGCTATTTGTTTTTTTCTTCTCTCTCTCTCCTGGATAAGTTAAAAGTAGGGCTGGGCGATATTGCCTAAAAAAAAATCTACTGTGGTATTTTTTCATACAATATTAGATTTTCAATTTTTTACTTCTTTTTTTTCTAACTACAGAAGACAAAGGAATTTAAAATATGTTGTTTTTATTTCAAACAAACGTGAATTTCCCTATTAGGAATAAAGTGCAAGCCTAGCTTTAATCAAACTAAATCTTCTTGAACGGTTCCAACAAACAAAGATGAATCCCCCAATTTAATATTAATTCAGTGCCAGTCTAACTTTACCTTTAAAAAATAAGAGCCCAGAGCTGAGAGAGGCTACCGTACTCACCCTAGTTAAAGGGAAAATCGATTTTAACGATTTTCTTTTTATTAACATCCTCCAAACAAATTAATTCAAACTTTGATTTACTTTCGATTTATTGCCCAGCCCTAGTAAAAAGCGTTAGCAGCACCACTGAAGAAGCAGCCCTACTGTACTTTGCACTCAGCTGCAGGAGCTGCTGTCAGCCACTGTACAAATCAAAGGGTTCAGTGCATCATAATGGTCTGTAGTTGCAGTCCAGTTGCTATTTCTGTCGTTTCTGCCAGTTCGGCCATTTGTCATCCACCCCTTCACACACACTCACACACACACACACACACGTTTTTACAGCTATATTTGTGGGGCCTTTACATTGACTTTCATTCATTTGTACAGTCTAACCCAAACCCTTAACTAAACCCTAACATTAACCAATTTATGCCTCAGCCTAACCTTAACCTGACCTTAATTCATACCTTATCACTAAACTTAAGTCTGTACCCTAAAATCTAATGTTAAAGTTGTGGGGTCCAAGATTTTGTCCACGCAAAAATTGTCAGACCCCACACCGCGAGTGAAAATTCAGGTTTCGGACCCCACAACCACAGAAAAACAAACACACACACACACATACAATTACATGCACATTTATACTGAAGTTTTGGAGGTTCAAAGTGCTCTTGTGTGAGCACCCACCCACTCCTGACACTGTCTCTGGGTCAGCACTTCTGCCATATGCACAGAGAGC
>JAPQLA010000022.1:3713086-3732078 GCA_029822935.1 Naso vlamingii
TCTGTGTGCTGACAATGAGCTGGTAGCAGCAGCTCAGCAGGAGCAAAGTCCTTCATGGCATCGATGCAGAATCTTTCTGCACTGCCATGCATCTTAGAATCAAGAAAATTCCACATGTCTACACCACCTCAAAATGCGATGTGATTGGTTAAAAAGATGATAACATTTGTTTTAAAAAAAAAGCTTAACATTTCTCACCTGACCAGCATAATGTGATGTGATTGCTTCCTGACCTGCTCAATGCAATGTGTTTGGTTAAAAATGCACAGACACGTGTGTTCGAAACCGAAACCCAGGCTACAGTGTGTTCGCCATTTTGTATCTGTGTTTGAATTCTCAGTGGATAATTTCATTCACTGTATAGTGCACTCTAAAATACCCACGATGCACAGCAATTGTAAGTGTACATACGATGTTATCCCACATTTTACTCCCATATACCACAATGCAATGCGGTCATGTATTTATGAAGAGGAGAAGACGTAGTTAGAGGGCCAGAAGGGTTTGCTAACATTAGTTAGCATGTTAGCTAATAGTTTAGTTTAGTTTATCTATTTATTTCATTCATCAAACAATACATCAATCAATACGAGCTAACAGAAGTTGGCTGGCAAATTAATCAAAGACGACTTAGTAAACGCCTAAGGCGAGTTTGCCTTCGCCTCCGTCTGTGCCATGAAGCAAAAGCTTTACCCAAAGCAGCAAAACATTCAGAGGAACTATTTTCTAACAGCCTTAGCCACCGATAGCTAAATTAGCCATTAGCTGGTGAACAGTCTTGAACAAGTTACTCAGAAATAGTAATAAGTTCCTTATTACTGATGGCTCCTTACAAAAGTAATACATTTACTTTATTTATTATTTTGTACCAAAAGTAATGAGTTGCGTTACTTGTTACTTTACTATATTACTTTTACGACCCAACCGACTTCACACAACCTGTTTAGCCAGCTCCCAAAACTTAATTCACTTTATTGAAACAACAACTTTTTTTTTGTTGGCTACTGTTTTAAAGACATGCTTAGGCATAGTAACACTGTCAGTAGCTTATTAGAACATTAACATTAGTGACCACTCAAATCAACATAAGTTTCTTATAGAAAAATATATATTGGCACATACTATACTTCATCATTATAAGATATCTGAGGGCAAAAAACATCCCTTTCTAGTAACACAGTAATGCAGCGTTACTTTGATCAGCAGCTGTAATATAATTACTCTTTTGGCAATTGTAATCCCTCACTTTACTAGTTACTGCAAAGAGTAATAAAGTTACTGTAATGCGTTACTAAGTAATGCATTACTTCCCAACCCTGCTCATGACTTTGTGAACTATTAAAGTTATTTTTGGTTTTTACAGCTTGAGATCAGGACACAGGACCATAACTGACAAAACAAAACTTCCACATCATTAGAATTTCACCGGTTTATTTGCGATTTAACAATGAAAAAACTACCGTGCGACATCAATACAGCCTTTATACATTACTGTACTCCTGTGTGCTCAGTTTGTTTACATGATGCTGGGCGCCCGCTTGTGCTACACAAATATCCAGCACATCTACTGACGCAATGATGTTTATAAAATTTCTATGTAGTGTCCGAAATCCCATTTGGTCATTCCATATATAGTTCACTGCATAATAAACACTATATAGGGATTTTGGATTGAGTGAGTAAATGAGTGAATGTTTTGGAACAAAGCTACAGAAACACAGAAAAGAGTAATCCCTGTTTCTCGCCAACCCCCCCTCCGGACCTCCGGACATCCAGACCTCTGTGGGCGAGACAAAAAAAGTCAGTGCATAATGTTTCTGCTTTAAATGTCTGAAACCTTCTATATTTTTATTAACTATCTTGTTGAGTTGTGTTCTTACATTCCTGCCAATCTTTCCAACATTGTGTCCAAATCCAGAGAAATTCATAATCTTATTCAAGGTATTGTTGTAACTTTCAGAAACTTCAGAGAGTGAGAAAGGAAGTCAGCCAACAAAACTACACGGAACAAACCAGCTTGTCTGTAAACACTTTTGACTGAGTCAGTTAGGTTGGTTTCACTTGCAATGTTGCAATGACATAAACAAATCCCATGATGTCACACTACTTTATCATCAAGCAACATCTTTTTTTTCATTGTTTTGATAAACAAACATCTAGAGACTAAATAGCGTCTTTTCAAAACAACATGAATGATGCATAAGGGCGAAAGAAAATAAGGTTTATAAATGTTTTAAATAAGATGAATTTTTTAATTGCTCTTTCTTGCCTTGTATATTTTGCTGTTATGTTGGGTAAATGGGAAAGAGGACTGCCTTTGTTTTGTTTATTCTTCAGTATAAATGGTGAATGAGTCTCTCAGTTTGGTATCGAGTCCCTCTGGTCGACATGGAGTCATCTGTTCACACTCCTCTGCGTGTAAACAGATAGTGAAGGTCAATAGTGAGGCTGCCGTGAGCACATGAGAATTGATCATCCATTTGTGCTCTCAGTCGTGTAATCATAATCAATGTGTTTGTGCCGATACATGCCTGCGGTATTTACTGTAATCGCTGATGTTCTATGACTAGTCACAGCCATTCTTCCACTAATCATTTACCTCCTAGTTCATTTTGCATGATTATATAATCATTTGCTTTTTGTTTTATGATTAGTAAGAGAATCAGGGTTTCTGTGGCGATGCAATGTGAGTGGGTGTGTCCATGTAAAGTATGAAGTGTGATGTTTTTGCTCTTTGGGTGTTCAGAGCATGCACAAACAGATAATAATCTAATCTCACCGGGCTAAAATTAGCTCATTCAGGGGACATGAACAACAGATTGCCCATGGCATGATTCAGATGATAGGAGCTCTACAGCTGTTTGCCCTTTTAAAATCTCACTAATGGCATTAGAGGCTGGAGTGGAATAGAAACAGAGCGGCTCGACTGGCTCCTCTATGTGGTCTTTGGTATTTTCATTGCTCATGAGGCAAATAATATAACATAATACTACAAAAATTAACTTACTGGACATACACTAATTTGGCCAATATCTACTGTAAGCCATACTGATACCATGTTTCCTCAGCCATTCTACATTTGCCTTTATAAAGCATTCAGGAGAAAATTGTCTGACTATTAAAACAAAACTTTGCCTTTAAAGCAGATGAGGACGATCTTGAAAAATAAATGCAACTGAGGCTGATATTCAGCAAACGTTATGTAGCATCACTTTAACTCTTCTTTCCGCTTGTTTTTGGGCTTTAGCTGCTTAATGATCCTCTATATACACCAGCTAATTGCTAATTGAATCTGTCTGCTGCTGACAACAGCTGGTTGATGAGAGCCATGAAACTAAATCAAGATGTTAAAAGTTGTGTATTGGGAAACCAGAAGATAGCGAAAAGGTTGTGTAGAGCTGTGTGTCAGGTGATAATTTACTGTGGGGAAGGAACGATGTGTGACCTCATACACTAGGGCCCGACCGATATATCGACTGGCCGATATTAGCTGCCGAAACTGGGCCATCGCAGATATATATCGTTATCAGCATATGGTTTACCAATATGAGCCAATATTAAAACAGCTTTTAAGCCTAGAAAAAATGCTTGGACTAGTACTTTAAAATGGTGTAATTTCATAGTTTGCAGCTCATTATTTAATAACTAATAAGTGAAGTATTTACTGTTCAGTGCGCTTAAGTATGGAATAAAGTTTGTTAAGATGTAAGATATCCTGCCTCCATTACACATCTTTGTTACAAATTCTTGACAACCACAATTCGTGTATGTATCATAT
Organism: Naso vlamingii; assembly: GCA_029822935.1. Lineage (NCBI taxonomy): Eukaryota > Metazoa > Chordata > Actinopteri > Acanthuriformes > Acanthuridae > Naso > Naso vlamingii. The sequence continues at coordinate 3,716,865 of JAPQLA010000022.1, forward strand.
GTACAATATCAGTTAGTATATATCACATAGCAGAATTTCTTACTCCCAACTGTCGGTGTCGGCATCAGCCCAAAAATTCCCATATCGGTCAGGCCCTCTCTCACAGGTTATAGTAATTTGTAGGGCCCGACCAATATGGGATTTTTGGGACTAATGCCAATAGGAAGCAGGAAAATTCTGAAATTTGATTTATCTGCAGTTATTATTAGTACATAATATCAGTTAAATTTGTTAATGAAATACTTGTGACAAAGACATGTAATGGAAGCAGGATATTTTACATTTAAACAAACATTATTCGAAAACATCAGTGCACTGACCAGAAAACGCTTCAGTTTTTAGTTATTAAATAACAAATTACCCTCTGCTGGACAGACTATGTTTAACATCAAAGTCCAAGCATTTTTCCTGCCCTAAAATCAGTTTTGTGATTGGAGAACATATACACCAATACAGATAAATCTGTGACAAGCCAATAACAGCCAATAATATCAGCTAACTAATGTATCGTTCAGGCCCCAGTAATTTGAAACCATTATTTGTATAAAAAAGGATTAACGCAGCCTTAACGAAGTGCTGAAATTTTTCCTTTAACTCTCAAAAGGATCTTAAATTTCTTGTGTTGGAAAACAGCTGCCAGTGAAGTTATTCCAGGCCACAACTACATTTTGTTCCAAATGGATACGAAAAGCAGCTTAGTAGTATAGAAATATATCTTTCAGAAGGTTGAGAGTCTCCTTCTATACTGGAGGACATGGTATTGTCTGACATCCTTCTTTACTTCCACAACATAGAAAAATCCTGAATTCCCCCCTCTGAGAAGCAGGTCAAACATACGCTACATCATAAATCATGCATTTCCCTGCCGTGGACTCAATGGTTCTCAGTAGTCAGTGATGTTAGAGCCACATACATATGGCCATGTAGGTTTGTCTAAGTCCAGCAGCACACTCCTACAAAGAACGAGCAGGACAACAGCTGTTACATAATGACTAAAATGTCCTAACGTCCAATTCTGTACTTAGAACAAAGAGCAGCAGTGGCCATATCACAAGGTAAACTTCAACCGAGACTGGCTGGGACAGGTTGGATCCTTTTTTTATACCCCCACTTTAGCTCAAAATATCTTTGTTCCCTTGTGTCAATATAATAATCCTTCACTGCAAGCAGTCCTCCATATTACCTCTAACCTCTGTCTGATGGGCTTTTAGACTAAAATAAAGCTCTGAGTGCAGAAATCTCTTTTAGGATTCAAGCTTCGCTCTCTTCACTTGCACTCTTCCTGCTGCTGAAAAGTTCATAAAAAACATGGAGCAGGGAAGTGGGCACAGTTTTTATCCTTGTTGTGTTTTGAAGTCAACTTTCACAGCCTTAAGGTGACACTAAAGCTAGTTCAAAAAGTATGGCTGCCTGAAACTTTCTTGGAACATTAAGGGTTTTAGATTTTTTGCTGTAACAATATTTTGGTACAAGATGAACATCACCAGTGTATTTTTTCCTTGGAGAAACACACAAAAAGCATCAAAAATAGAGAAATAGATCAAATTAGTTATAAATTAGTTAAAGCTGAAGAAATCCTAGTTTAAAAAAAATAGCTTATTTTGGGGTAATACCATTTCTCAAGACTGTGTGGGCGTGGCAGATCACGTTTTGATTGACACCTCCTTCAATCCAAGTTTTGTCAGCTGTCTCTCATCTCCACAACAGCCATAGAGCAAAGCAGTTAAATGTTACTGGTGAAACAAAAATCATTTCATTCACTGTGCTGTTCAAACGCATCTTCTGGCATGGCGTTCATTGCATGAGTTACACAATGAATTAATCAATACTGAAGAGGATTTAAGAGGATTTAATTGTCACGCATATCATACATATACAATAGTGAAATGTCTGAACTTCAACCATAATTCATTTGCCACTTGCCTCTCTTGATGACATTCGCTTTAGGAACAATTCTATAGCTAGTTCGGATAAATGCAACAGGCGCAAAACATTGACTCAGACTGAAAGAGGTTGATTAAATGAAGCAGAGTGGTTTTGCATCAACAGACACCAGATTTTAAATTTTTGATTGGTTTTATCCACATTATTTAATATGAATCGGGGATAACCACACCAAAATCAACCCAACTACCAAAAACTTAAAATGACAATATTTCAAGTTTGGTTTAAGGATAACGTCCGAAATTTTTTTAGGCTTTTTATTTTGCATGTACAACCCCTCAATTACTTAATAAGAAAGTTTTTGATGATTTGGGTTCCCAGAGGCTTAATAAAAAGCAGAGAGATAATAAAAATTTTAACAAAGATTTCTATGTTTAAAAAGTCAAATTTCAAACTGAAAAACAACACTGGGTATAATGAAGAGAGCATCTATCAGGTGTGTGTGAAAGTGAGCTTTCACATAATGTCAAGTCACTAGAATGGAAACCATGTCTGTGTTGCATTGTATTTCAGCTTTCTTAAATGTCTTCAATGTTTGGATGAAATTCTTCAAATGCAGATATGAGTAATGTTGTTTTCATAGGTTTAAAGGGGAGTACTGATTCAAAAAGTGGATGTGTTATTAGCACATTTAGCTAAACATTACAGACAAAATATGTGCATTAAACATCTTCTGCAGATAAATTGCTCACTTTTCTTTCATTTACAGACTCTGCATGTTATTACAAATGCATCATGATTGTGCAGCAATGCCTCTGAGAAGATGGCTTTGGGGTACGTCATGTGAAAGACTATTAAGTGCCCTGAATGTACTCTAATTTGTTGGCTAGACACTATTAAGTCTGCATTATAAAATGCTAGCCAAGTCTTTATGTGTAGCCATAACAGCAAAACAGCCCTCATGAGTGAGGGATGAAATGTCCATGAGCAGTGATGCCAACTCATGTAGCCGCTGGCTGCTCAAACTACAGATGACCTCATCACTAATTTGCATAATGCTTATGTGACCTTTCGTTTTGTGGTAAGCCTGTTTGGATTAGACATTAAATTAATTATTACAAATGTTTGTTCAGGAGGATGAACCATTCTGATTTGCTGTTAGTTCAAGGTCCTAAATTCAAAGGGTTATGTCAGCTGTTTAGGAAACACATTTTTTACAGAGTTTTGGTTTTCTATTTGCTCAGGTTTTGAGAAACAAATGTAATATTTCTCTTACTAGCAGCTTAGGTACAGAGTATGTGATTCAAGTGCAGGTCTGACTGCCTGAATTGCTCACAGGTTTTCCTTCCTTTTTGATTTGCCCCTTGGAGGACCGAAGGTCCGGGTGGGTTGGTGAGACACAAAGGTTACTCTTTCTGTGTGTCTGTGTGTTCCACTAACCAATCACATAACATTAGGCAGGTCAGGAACCAATCAGTTCAAATTATGCTGGTCAGGTGAGAAATCTTTAGCTTTTTATGCAAATGTTAACATCTTTTTAACCAATCACATTACATTGGAATTTTCTCAATTAAGACGCATTGCAGTGCGACCATGGAAGATTCGGCATCGATGCATAGACACGACATAATCGAGAGTTTACAGACTACACAAAACACAAAATGCTTTCCAATAGGCATGTAACGTTAACATTATTTTGGCAGTATTGCGATCCGGCGTGACCATGTGATAGTATCGAACGATAGGTCATCTGGGCAAAAAAGTGCAGTTTTGTTTCAGCTGCTGTGAAAAGTCAGGAAAAAAGAGTTCCCTAGCAAGAGATCTGTTGAACTGTGTGTGAAAAACTCACAGTCAGCTCACAGAGGTGAAAGAAAGAAAGAAAGACGCTCGCTTGGCTCATGGAATGGCTAAAAAGACATTACTGGTAGAAAATGACTTTGTCAGTTAAAGTAGACAGTTAGCTAATGAGTGCAGGATTAAGAAAAGGGCATGGCATGTGCGATGGGTTGTTTGTAAATTATTGTTCAATCAGTGTTCAATGTTCAATTTTCTTCCTTGCCGAAGACAATAAATAATTATTTGTACATGTTTATTGAAAAAAAAGGATAATAATAAGTGGCATTTTTTCCAAGTCTTTGTCTTTTTTATTGTACTGTGGACTTCATATCGAGGTATTATAATACCATGAGCTTTGATACCTTTACATCCATATTTTCCAATACTGATTTAGATGACAGAGCAAACATTAAAGGAAAAGTTTGGGGTTTTTTCACATTAAACCTTATAATAAGGATATTCACAATCATATACGATGTTCTACAGCATTATTATGACAGCCGGCGCAGTCCTGAGAGCTGGAGCTCATTGCTGACGTAACCGCTGGGTGAAAACAATGGAGGAGCATGTGCACTCAGACAATCTGTCAAAAAATACAATAAACGCTCATTTTAAAAGACAAAATGCCAAATGTTTAGTGGTGTCCTCTCATGTACCAACACTAAAACACGAAGTTAAACAGATATATAACCCAAAAACGTCTTTCAGCTGCTTCAGGAAAACAAACAAACAGCTGTTTTCGAGTTATGTATCTGACCACATGTGGTGCAATGGAGCCATGTTGTGCACATTTATGAGCCAACAACCACATGATGCACAATCCTGCTGCCAACAAATTAATCAACAAAGGTCAAAAAGAAGAAGACTCTAGACTAAACCCTGGAGGAAAGACGGACACTCATTTGGGTGCAATCTGCAACTTCACCACTAGATGTCTCTAAATATTACACACTGGACCTACAAGGTGCAGTGCGGTTTTACTTACGTTCCGCAATGACCAGTGGTGGGTAGAACAGAAAGTATCCCACCAGCTCCGCTGTCAGCTGGTTGAGGAGGCCGCTGGAGATCGTTCCGTTCAGAATCACATCCTGGTTCTTTACCACATACACCACAGAGACTGACGGAGAGTCCGGCTCCTGGAACACACCCTGGATCTGAAGAGAAACACATCAACTTAGTACATTTCTTTAATCAACTAAATCACTGCGTGACAATGAAGCCACAGTCAACTCTCTGTCTAAACACTGAAATAAACAAGAGTGAGCATCCATTATTTAACCATTCATACAGACGTTTCTAATGGTATCATACCAACTAAAAAATTCATAACAGCAGTCCAGACACAGTATAACACTTTGAACAAACAGTGTTTTTGCATGCTGTAATAAGACCTGTGTGGCACTTGGAAAATAATGTGACTGAGTCACCATGAAAAAGTGGGCAATGATACAAGAGACCAAGTTTTCCATTACATTCCTCCATGAGTGTTAATATTTCAGAGGATGAATTATGAATGGACCCTATATCTGCCTCTGCTTGTTGAGACCTACTTTATGATTATGATGGTGTGTGCATGTGTATCCTGCAGTCATGAGAGTACCTTGACAGCCACAGAGAGATGGGAAAGATGGGAAAGAGAGAGAGAAGCGCAGAACAAAGGGAGGAAAAATAACTGACAGGGTCTCTGAAAATAAACCATTTCAGACAACAACAGTCACTCCCTGTTTGAAGTGTAAATTCCAACCAAACGTCTGACTTTTCAAACCCTTTACGGAATTATTACAGAGCATAATATGTAACAGTAAAGCACTTGTACTTGGAACAGTTTGGCCTCAATGTTGTAACCACCTGAAACTGTACGGTTCTACGTGTTCTGAATTTTACCTACAGCTCTGTTATTCATTGCCTTCATTAGTATGCTACATGCAAATAATGACAAACTTGGTTGTCTGCATTTTGCATGAAAATAACATTAATGAACCCATGTTGTACCTCCACAGAGAGCCTGTTGTAGGTCTCCAGCACTTTGTCCTGAGCCTCGTCAAAGGCGTTTTCCAGCCTCTGCTCCAACATCTGGACAAAGCTGCAGGAATAGATGTTGTCTGTCGGGCTGACGAACCTCAACACTGGGGAGAAAAGAGAAAAAAAAACATATTTTGAAAAAGGATTTTATTTCACATAGGAAAAGGGCACTTACTTTCTAAATCAATACTTTGTTTTTAGCTGCAACCAGCAGCTGTAGGTCGCTCTGTCAATCTCTCCGTCCACAAAAATTTCCCACTCTTTGGCCAGCCCAGTTTTTGCCCTAGGAGGTTGAAATTTTGCATAGAGGTCAAGTGTGTGTGTTTGTGTGTGTTCGTGTTCATGCCAATTGGCTAAAAGGGGGCGTGGCAATAGGAGTGGTCTTTAACAAAAAAATGCATAACCTCTAATAGTTCATGTAACATGGTCAAACTTTTAAGAAAAACACAGTCACACACACACACACTCACACACTTTGATGTCTTGCCCACCCCTACGCTTTAGCCCCGCCCCCTTCTATAGCTTATTTACTGTGTCATAGACTCTTGTAGAAGGCATCACTGCAGACAGTAACTTTTAGCAGGCTATTTTCTTCAGTTCAGTCACTCATTTGGATTGCCAAGTGAGTTTGTATAGTTAGAAAGAATGAGATTACAGTTTTAACACATCGTGACTCTGATTCTGCTACTGCTACATTTCTATCCATCCATAAAGAAATGCATTTCCTTGCGCCCGACACTAGGGGCATTATCCGATCTACGGACACTAGTTACATACACAGGTGGAAACTGGGCGTAATTGATGCCATCAAAGTAGTTCTATTATTTTTAAAACATTACTGCATTTTACATATTATATTACTGTCTTTATTTACAGTCCAATCACTTTAATACAATGGTATCTATGTTTGAACAACAGTCAGAAGCAAAAACTGAAGCACTGCAAAAGAGCTGAAGAAAGAGAAACTACAACAATCTGCTTTCCTTAACCAGCATATGAAATCTGTATGTGAGGCTGCGTTTTTAGATCTTTGGATAGATTTTGACCATGTGACTTCAAAATTTAAGCAGTGAGACAGAGACCGAGAACTATCTCCAACTTTCTATCTAGAATACATACAATAAACTGTAGTTTGTGCAGCTCTGCATCAGGAAGGAACTTGCTGAACAATATCAAGCCCATTAGCAGATTATGAAGGATGTAATTTATGTTGTCTCGGTCCTTTTACACTTGCAGTCGCTCTTCATTCTCTCCCTGCATTCTGTCTCTCTACACGCTTTTTAAAAACCTCTAAAAGGAATGGGATAGGAGAGGTGGAACAATATTCTGACCTAAATTCAAATGCTGTGGAGCTTACGAGTGCAGCTACATCTCCAAAAGACAGCAAAAAAGACTCTACATCCTTCACTGGTCTCATTTCTGCAACACATTGCAGGCACAAACACTGTTGACCCAGTTGGTAATCTTATGCAAATTGTGCTGTGGATGGTAAATTGGCATATACTGTGTATTTCTGGTTTATAAGCTGAACAAGCCAAAAATGGATTTTTGTTCTTGCCTCAAGAGCTTATTTCATACATAGCTGCAACCTATCTTGGGAAGTCTTTAGTTCATTGTACATCACGCTGCAAGCAGCTAAATATATCAATAATTCTTTAAGTAAAATATATAATTAGCAGAGCACAGATATTTGTTGCTTCCTTAAAGACATTATGGTAAGGGTCTAAAATTTCCTACGATGACGCCACCCACTGGCAGTATGCAGTTATTACCACAAGCTCCCTCACATGGATCTAAAGTCTGCCATTTGGCCAACAGTTCTTACATTAAAATAATCTGTCTGATGCTGCTGGAAGCGAGGCTGATGAGAGCATCGCCAGTGAGGCAAAACATTTAAGTAGCGATCCATGAAACCAAAACACTTGAATACTGTGAAAAACTGTGAAGCTGAGTGTTTATTCTCTGAGGGTTTATGTTAACAAGCATCCCTTTTTAAAGGAGAGCTACTATGTTTTTTCATCTTTTCTGACCTATAAATGTTGTTACAATGTCAGATACTCATGTTAAATGATGCCAAAGCATCACATAATGAGATTCATGCATTTGGAAGTGAGCCCTGCAGACTGTTTCAGTTGGCTCTGCATGCTGTGTTTTACAGTGTTTTTTTTTTTTTTTTTAATATATATAATGTTTAACAGTGATGTTGATGTGTGCTGAACTTCCTTATGGGCATGCCAGCTCTGTACACACAGTGATGTTCCTGCCCCCTCCTCGGCTCTGCTCAAACACCACCTCACTCTGCTCTCTGCTTCTTGGATTACTTTCAGCACTTTGTTCAAGATGGCTCCAATAAAGTGTTTTGTTTTGTTTTTTTTCATGAGGGAATGAAGGACAGTTAACGTTGTTAAATTTTCCTAAGGAGGCGAGCACCAGACAGAAGTTGATAGCGTTCCCGTTTCTTGTGAATTTATTCTGTATGAATTTATTTACTTTTTCATCATGAGCACATGAGCTGGATTAACAGCGAAACTGCTGCTGAAGGATGGCGCTGTTCCCATGTTACTTTGTCGTGTTGAAGAGTGAGAAGCTGTAAGTGACATTTTATAAGTGTCCTAGCTGTGTTTATTTTGGGTAAGTTAAGGGGTTGTGAGTACAGCGGAGTGCAGAGGTGCGCACGTAGGAGGAAAAGGGGGAGGAGGAAGAGACACAGACTGTTTTGAGAGAATGCAGAAAATAGAAGGAAGAGAGAGGGCGGTGTCAAAGTTTTCTGAAGAGTTACAGACTTTGCTGTTCGGTCAGTTGTGTCTGCCTGCTCTAAAGGAGTCCAAAATCAAAATCATAGACCTAAAAATAAGTATATTTCCTCTTTAAGGTACATGCATGGTTGTCATTTGACCCACAGTTAATATAAAGACATACATTAGTGCAGCTTTAAGAAATGGTGTAATTAGGGAAAAAAAACACACATAGTGGCTTTAATCTGCTCTACAAGACCACAGCAAAATTAATTACTAGACACAATTTAAAAAATAAGCATTAGTTGAGAAAAATGGGTTTTCCAATCTGTACTTGCATCATTTAAATAACAAGTTGTTAATTGCACTGATTCTCCAACTCTTGTTCCCACAAGACTTGATTTAGATGTGTGCGTGTGTGCATGTGTGTGTGTGTTTGTCTGTGAAATGTGTTTTTTAAAGAGGCTTAAGAGGCTGACTAAATGAATGGACCAATTTGCATTTTGCTCTGCAGTCATGGGAGTTCGTATGGGATTTAGGGTATCAGAAGAGTAAAGGAGAGCAGACATGTAATCAGAATTTTCTAATTTTGTCTCTGCTCTACTCTCCCCTTTGTCTCCCTCCCCGTGCTCTCATTGCATCTCTCTGCTCACCCTCTGCTCATATTCTCTACCTCCTCCTCTCTGCAGTCTCTAGTCTTTATCACTTTGCACTCCTCCTTCAGAATAAACGGATCAGACCATTTTATTTTATTCTTTGATGCAAGGGTTTTACAATAAAAATAATAAAGTTCTTCATAATGCAGTTTTCTTTACAAATATACAAATTTTTAATCTAATTTTCTATCGCTTTCATCACCTGTTTTCAGCTGCTGATGAATGCTTGGAGTAGAAACCCAGGTTGCCACGGGAACCAGAACTGCCTTAACCAATGGTGTGTGCTGCCTGATGTCCGACAGCAGCTTGTCAAAGCCGTAAACATTCAGCGCCTCGACCACCAGGGAGGAAATGTAGACGGTTTTTCTGCTGGTCACGTAGTAACCCAGTGTCACGTTGTGGGGGCTGCAGTCATCACGTTCCACCTGTGACAGAGGGAGACAGTAAAAACAGTCTACATAGTGATGCTAGTTTCTAACTGATTTGTTTTGTTATTTCAAAGCACAAACAATGCAAGAAAGAACAAGAGAAAACAGAATTAAAGAAGAAATCAATGCTATCGGCTGACACAAGCTCAGAAGACCACACTGGTGATGAGGTGTAAATGACCTTTTTAAACATATTGTGCTTGAGCTACAGGTTTAGAATACAAATGCTAAAAATATTTAAAATCTTTGCATTTTTATTCTAAAGCTGAATCTGCCTCGAGGAAATACTTTAGTTTAAGCTTTCAACAGTCATAAATTTGACTGACTGTGTCCTGGAAAAACACATACAGACAACAAAAGGTGGTGAGTCAAGGCTTGTATTTCGGGAATTATACCACCCACTTTCCTCTCTCCTTTCCTCTACCCTCCACCTTCATCCACACTGAGCAGCTGTGGCTGCTGTTACTCTGGCTCTCTCCTCTTTCCTTATCCTTCGTGTCCTCTCCTGTTCTCTATGAGCTGGCTGCCCCAGGCTAGTCTTTTTCTAAAAAAAACACATCCCTCTTTGTGAAACTGTATCTCATTACCTCTCCCCCTCTTCTCTCCTCCTCTTCATACTAACAAAAATTTAATAAAGTACCCTGTTCTTCAATGATACCCACCTGCTCTCTTTACTTAAGCCACTATAGCCTGTGTTTATCAAGCCGCCCTTCGGTTTGTAATTGTTCTCAGATTCTCACATTCTTTTATACCAACAACCCACCTTTGGGTTTTGCATTTCATTAAAAAATATTTTTAAAAAAAGCTTTGGGATTTTTCATTTGAAGTATTAACTTAAACAGAATGAGCAGAAAATTTTGACCATTTCCTTTTGATGTTGTGAGTGCCGTAATATTTCTGGCTGTCAGGGATTTGGGATTTTATGTCCTCATGTCCTCTTACACCAGTGGGCAGCTATTAAGAAAAAGTTGTGACTTCAAATCACCCAACCATTAGACTGTTGCAATTCAATGAAATATTGAATGTAATTTATTATGTTGCTCTACTGCTTTTATGTTAAATTCTTGTTTTGTCTTGTTTTAAAGAGAATGTGCTCAGTATTATGTATTATATATATATATATTTTTTTTTTTTTTTCTCATGCACTTTGGTCTTTTTTGTTTTTATTGTTCGTTTCTCTGAGGAAAGACCTCATACAGGCCCATCCGAGTCTCTTGTCTCTACTTTGCACCTTCCTTTGATGTTTGCACTTTGTGTTGTGTGTTTTAATTGTGAAAAAAAATATAAAAAGATTTTCATTTGAGATAATTCATCATGTGATCTATAAAACAAGCAGCCATTTTGGGTACGACTTTATTTTAACACCCACCCAATTATTGGCAGAATTGATCAACTTAAGCAGATATGAGGAATTTTTCTAAGTGTTACAACAACTATAACCTATTCCAAATGCATCCATAACTGTTTCATAAACTGTTAATAAATACTATATACTAAAAGGATATCCTAATAAGAGTGTTTTTAAAGCTGCATTTGATAACTTTGGGGTAAACATTAATACCTTTTTGTGTTCCAGTTGAAAAAAATGTCATAATACCCATAGACGGCTGTTTGTAAGTGACATGGTCTGAGAGGAGAGATCTCTGTTTTCCCATCTTGCCTCTGTATTCAGGATTGGTAAAAATCCGATCACTCCCATTCTATCAGTGACGCTCTCTGTACTCTTTGTCCTGACTGGCCGGTCTACGCTGTGCTTCTCGGTGACAGGTGACATCAGTACCAACAACAGAGTGTCTGCAAGTGACACAGTCAGTTGGTTGAAGCTCGAGCTGAGACGGATCAGTTTACTCCGCTGCAACTTTCCCTGCAACCGTTTGGTCTCCAACTCGACTTAAAAGAGTGAGCGACAACAAACAAGAAAAACACAACATGGCGCAGATCGCTGCAGCAGATTTGCTTCCTAACAAGTCTCATGCTCCAGCTAACATTAGCTTGTTAGCAGAGATTACCAACTGCAGCTTTAAGCAGGAGGGTGTAGTCAGGCTTCTGACTGTCAGGGTCCTGATGAGGGGGTTTTGGCTCTGGCTCATTTTGGCTGCAGACAAGTTTCACCTGGAGAGAAAAAACTACTTCTTGTTTCGAGCTGAAAGAGGACATGCGAAAACGAAAGATGCCACACTGCAAATAACTCTTGCAGCCCACAAAGTGTAAATAATCATGGTTTTAAACAGAATGACACACTGGGGTGCAGACAGGTCAAACGGTGTTGGACTACACTCAGGGTTGGACTGGGAACAAAATTCAGCACTGCCAGTTTCCATTTTAACCAGCACTTCACCTCCAGTTCATGGATTGGTGGAATTTGACAGGAACGTTATCTACAAGATTGTCCTGAAAGGTGATCCTGTATGTTTGAAAAGTGACAATCATCACTGGTGAGTCTATTGCATTAGCCTACATGCTGCTTGGTAACTGTGTTTTCAGATGGGCTGTTCCAATATCAAGCGGGCCGCACAGAGATTTTTTAAACGTAGGCTTCGGGCTTCAGCGATAGATAGCCTAGACAAGACGGATGGCCATAACCAGCAGTTTTTATTTTTGTTAACAGCCTGTATTTTTTCACATTTCGGGTCCTCCCGCCCATTGGTACGTCAGTCGCAACAAAGAATTTTTAAATACTTTGAGACACAGCAAATGAGACACAGCACCCAGCATATATAAACTTTTTTCTCATTGCGATGGTTGTCCGGCCCACTAGGTGGACCGGCCCATCTGGCATTTGCCAGATTTCACAGATTACTAGTCCAAGCCTGATTGCACTCATCTAGGAGGGATTAGGTCACACTTTCATATCTGTTGCAATGAGTAGGGAGAGACACTAGGTTACGGGTTTGCCAGGCTTACAGGAAAGATCTATCACGAGCTAAGATTAGTGTAGCAACGTAACACCAATAACAGTTATATCAATCCATGTACAATTATGTATGTTTTGGGAGTTTAGTTCTGCATGAGGAACAAACAAATCATCAGCTATTACAGTCATGTGTTATGTGTTATTATCCATGTAGTATTTGTACTTAAAAATGATAGATATCTACCTCAGCTACTCTTCAGTATTTTCTACAACACTGTTTATTAAATGTTTTTGTACCCCTGTAACACTAAATCAGGTGGGTTCAAACAGAGGGTAAAGCACTTTGAATTCCTCATGCACCCTGAAGAGGCTGCAAGGTTTTTATTTCAATTCAGTTTTGCATATTTGTAAAACTGTGTTGTAGCTAATAAAACCAAACAGACCCTGAGTTTGCCCTCCGCTGTCAATTCTTTCTCTCGCCAACATTTTAAAGCTGTAAAACTGGCAGATTTTGCAAGTAATTATGGTTAACCATACTGTTTAGCGAGGCAACACATTAAATACTACTGTATGCAAATTTCAGTCTGTTTGACATTCCCTGCCACTGCTAAAGCCAATATTTGCCCATTAATAATACTTCAAAACACTGCCTACAAAACACAGCTTTTGAAGCTCTACACAATTTTATACCTTATTGGGGATGTTGGTGTCTTTCACTGAGCCAGACTGTCAAATAGTAGTCTCCGTTATCTGATAGAGAAGATGAGGATGAGAGGAGTGAGTGTGCGTACGTGCGTGCATGTGTGTGTGTGTGTGTGTGTGTGTGTGTGTCTGTGTGTGGCAGTGGGTAGATGAAAGTGGACTGGAGCTTAGAGACACTGAGTCACTCCCTGTGCAGGCTCACAAACAACTGGATAAAAATAGAAAAAGCAGGCAGATGAAGACAGAAGACAGACAGCAGGATGAAGAGAGGCAGTTGGACAGACAGAGAGGCGGGCAGGCACAACTGACAGGAGAGACAGACAGGTTGGCAGAAAATCAATCGACTAAAACCGAGGGAGCAATCTGATAGGGGAGATGGTGGAAGGGAGCAATACAAGGAGGGTAAAAATAGAGAAATAAGCAGGAAGTTGGCGAGCGCGTGATCATTTCAGGGTGAGAAGCGAAACAAAGAGGATAAAGAAGAAACACAGACGGTCACAAATGGATTGAGAAGGAACATATGAGAAGTTGGACAATCAAAACAGAGACAACAATGATTCACACAGAGCAGCAGAATAGACCCTTCACTAAGTGCCACCCTCAAACACAAACGGGCCAATCAGAGCGTAGCATTTGCCAGCTCTGACCAAGGTCGGACATCTACACGGCTGCACTCCATTGACAATCATGCAATCTTTTCAGGTCTTTTCATTTTCAGGCTGGTTCTGTGGATTTCAAGCTTATCATGGTGAAATGTTGTGTCTGGGGCACTTTTAAACTGGCGCTCGTTATTCAGCATGGTTTGAAGGAGATAAACATCCTTTACCTTTCCAAAATCAAATGCTGAAAAGTGTATTGTTAAGCTCTGAGCAAAACTGTTGTAGCATTCTCATTCCTCACAGTTTAACAAGCACTGCTAATGTTACCTCTGCTTCAGTAACCCTTTGATAAACACTGAAGCCATGTTACTTTGTCATTAGTGGATATTAGCTGCTTAATTCGAGTTACTTGAAACTATTAAGAGTGCTAGCAAGCCTGGCCAGCTAAGCTAAAATCTATGGCTGGAGTCTGCAAATAACAGCCCTCCAGTTTGCAGCATTTAACCTGAACTCAGACCTGAACAAAAAGCTCAACTTTACTTTTGAAGACACGTGTCCAGGGTTTGTCCTGAACGGGTCCTAAATCATTATGTGAGTACTTGCTTGTTTAATGAATGAAGTGAAACAGAAGTTGAGGCTCCTGCACTGTGATCTTCAGGCTTTAGCATGTATCTTTATATTCATAACTCTAACCTGTTTCCATTGCTGAGTCACTTTGACGTCCTGTATTTATTATTTAAAGGCTTATTGCAGAACTTCTGTCTGCTTCTGTCTGAGACTGCTTTTTTGTTTTTCCAAAAATTAAACATTATTTCACCAGGGAGTGTAGTTAGTTACAGTGTGGGCTCCAAACTAGCTCCGAAAGCTTGACAGACATAGCAACAGTAAGTAAAGGGGGCGTGGCTTAGCAAAGGGTCAATTGAAAGATCACTTGACTGCACTCTATAATGGAGGAAAAAGAAAAGAATCATCTGTTCTGAATGCATTTTCCATCACCATGTTTATGTGTGAGAGAGAGACTACCAATGTCTGTGTGTGTGTATGTGTGTGTGTATGTGTGTGTGTGTAGTAACTGGTCTCAGCAAACACTGCCTAATTATTCAACAGGTTATTTCTATTCAGGCTCCACTGCTGCCTGCATTAGTCACTTCACTCTGTTTGTCTCTAGCACCACTCAGATGAGTCCCTCTGTGGTGAGTGAGCGGGACAAGAAAATGATGATTATTGTAGAAAATTGTAAAATGATGAAACACTCGAGAGGATATCTGCATATATGATAAGCCAACACTGTGGCCCAAGTAAACAGTAACATCAGATTATCTTACATGCATTAGATTTAAAAGCACTTTTAGTCAGTGTAGACACTCGTGGTCATCAGTTTAAAATCAAGAGAATATAAACTTGTTGGAGTTTGCAATGAGTAAAAAATATATATATATATATATATATATATATATATATATATATATATATATATATATATATATATATATATATA
>JAPQLA010000022.1:3786192-3796811 GCA_029822935.1 Naso vlamingii
GACAGCTCTATTTACTGTATGTGTATACATCAGGGACCATTTACAAAATACATCTCAAAATGAGTAAAAGGAAACATAAAAACACAGAGCAAAACTGACTGTCTCTGCTACAAATGGACTAACAGCCTGTTAATTCCTATGCAGGCAACTGACACACTGACACACACACACACACACACACACACACACACACACACACACATACACGTGTGCAATAATACAAAACAGAATGCAGGTATCAAACTAGTACATACATATCCAAACTTCTAAAAAGCAGTTATAAAATAAATGCTGACATAACAGGTTACACAAAATCCAACTTCACAGAAGAAAATATGTAAATCTGCACAGTTAGACATTTTATATTTCAACAGAATAAGAAATATACTCCTAATCCTTCTTTTCACTCTGTAAAACATTTTAAATATGCAATTTTTGTGTTAAAAATATTTTGATTTCTATATAATTATCTAATAATTTCAAAAAAAACTTGCGTTAGGATTGTAAGCAGGATGCAGTCTACATACCTTGCATGGTGGGAGGACAAAGAAGAAGGGCAGGTGGAAACGAGTCACTGCATCCAAACTGACCATTCCCAGTTGCTAAAGCTATCCCAGGATGCAACACTGAGGGAGCGGACTGGTTTATAGTCTGTATCAGAAAAGAGTACGAAGATGGAATGGAAAAGACGACATAGAATGATGAATATACACGATACGAATATGAGCATTTACGCTGTTAAACAATGGATTTGTTCAAACTGCAGATTGTTTCTCAAATCAGGTTTTTAAGACAGACTGTCCACATATTTACTGCAAGTGATCAGATCTGTTTGCTCAAGGCTCCTGCACATCAAAACTGACGAGAAAGAACAAGCTGCAACAAAGGTGTGCTGCTGCGTTGCATTTTGTCTGTCGCTGTCGGGCCAAAAAGGAGCATCATTCACACCGTGAAGACAACAGCTGGCGACCAACAGGCTCGTACGTGCTGCGCCTGCACCAAGACAAATCCCTTTCCGCAGATACACAAACAGCTGTTATGATTAAGCAGTATTTTTGAACCCACTTTCACTAATACAGCTGATTCTCTCTGACATGTCTGACAAAAAATTACAAATGGCACTAGTGAAGAGGCAAAGGAGAAAAATAAGGACGAGCCACGCTATTTGTGTGTATCCATGGAAACTACAGCAACAGGCTCAGGGGCCTTGCCTCCCTGTTTATGGGTCTTTTCTCGTACGCTTGTCCGCTTACCTAAACAGCCAATCAGAGTGATTTCTCCCTCTCTGACAAGTTGCCACTGATTCTTCATGCTGAATCAGCCAAAAAGCCTCTGAGGAGTGTAGAGCAATTCAGATGATTCTGTTCACACCAAACTGACCAGAGACACTGACACTCTCTGACGGGCCTGACAAGTCCCGCCCCCTGACTGTCAGCCAAGTGTGCAGGAGACTTATGACATCACTGTCCTCCCAGCACATGTTGCCCTGACAACATGTACATGTCATTAACTGAAGCAACCTTCCACCAGGGGTGCATTTAAAAACAACAACAAACAAACCCCACATCGTCTCGTCCCTCAAACAAGCACATAATCACTGTCAAATGCAGTGCAGAACTTCACCAGGTGCATTCAGAAAGGGGGGAGGCTGATTTTCAATTATTTTACTCAAACGCTCTGATGCACCTCTGTCATCCTACATTTTACACAATCGTTGTAGATCACATTGCAGTGATGCAAAGGATAAAATAAAATAAAATTCAGAGTGTTTTATTTATTTATTTTTGGTGTAACAATGTACAAACTTTAAAAAACATTCTGGTTACAAGCATCACATAATAATGCAAAAAATGGATTTGGGTTTGGCAGTTAGTCTGAGATGTAATACCACTTTTTCCCCAGAAGATGGCAACATCAGGTCAAAGGCTCCGACACAGTGCAAAGACACATTATGTAACAAAAGATTAGACATAATTATACGTGTTTATGTTCTGTTTGGAAAGAAAACGGGGTGTTGCCGAGAGACACTGTGCAGAGACATGATGTTCATCTGAGTTAATCCAGCATATACCACGAGGAATGACGCACTTTATGGGCATTGTTAGTAGTTTTAAAAGAACTGACTGTGGTGTCTGTAAATAAAGATCTTTGTCCAACTGATATAAATGACGGATGATGCAATTAAGACAGCAACATTCAAAGTGGTGGAGTATCTCACCTGACTGTGGACCGGTATGTTGCTGTAGCCCAGAGGGAGGCCAGAGGAGGCGGTGGGAGGTACAGGAGGTCTCGAGAAATGAATGGTGTTCTGATTTAGGGCATCAAAAACTGCATTGGTGGGCCGACTGTGGCACATGTCCATGATGCGGAAAGATGACTGCACACTGTGGGCGGGCAGAGGAGGTAAAGGAGGTGGATGTAGAGGAGGAAAATAATTTTATGACATTGAGTTCACAGTACATTCAACAATAACATATTCATGCTATCTCCTCCTGCGCTGCTCGTTACTCCAGAGAAGAAGAAAAACAAAACAGAAAACAAACAAGAGCGTGCAAGCCGACACGTTTGGTTGTAGCAGCCTTACTGGTTACTGTGTGGGTAGTCCAGCAGATGAGTCATAGTGAGGAAGGGGTGACTAAGGACGCTGGAGGGAACAGTTCTGTCCTCAGCAGTGATCAGCAGCATGCACTTCAGAAGAGACACAAACTCCCTCCTGTCGGCCTTCTCTGCTTGCATGTCACTATTGTCAGGACTCAGCACCAGGTTCACCTGATGACCGAAGGCACACAGAGAGAAAACACTGCATGAAGACTATGCAGGGCAACATTTCAACCCAGTCCCAAACCCACCCCATCCCCTCGCCTATCCACTCCCCCTCCGTTTGCGTGTTTTGGCGCAGGGTCTGCCGCATTCAGGGTTGTCCCAAACTAAGCAGTGCAGTATGTGAGTGGACCATAAAACCTTTAAGCAGCGAGCCTGCATCAGTGCAGGTTCACAGCCGTTCTGGCAGAAGTGCACCAGGAAAATGGAGAAGGACTCAACACACAAAAAGTTCAGTTTTTCTACTTTGTCCAGAAGAACTATTTTACTCACACTGAAAGCAGGTTAAATATGACAACACTCTATCGAGGCAAATTCAAGTGTTAGTATCATAATTTCAGAAGTCAAACTACAGCTGAATTTCTTTAATTTGTGGCTGCTTGGGGCTTAGCAGCAACAGGAAGTAACCAACTTCAGCAGCACCAACGGTATGTCATTGCAAACATACACTGCCCACTACCAGCCTGGCATGCATACTACAGCGCTTTTGGTTGTTCATGTAAATCTGGATGTTTTTTAAAGGCGCAAAGGAGAAACTTTTCCATTTTTAGTTGAATTACTCTCTTCTAAACGTGGCCTGACTCTACAAGAGGTCTGTCCAGTTACATTTACTGGTATCTAACAGGGTTTTTCAGTCAAATACAAAGCAGCCATTGCACTGCAGTAGTTCCCTGCTAACACAGGAAAGCTGTGACACTTCTGAGATGCTTTTGTCTTCAGCGAGCAGCAGCTATCATCGCATACAGTAACCTGTGACAGCCGGGCAAGCAAGCCGTCCATCCGTTGCCATGGTGATGGCTATGTCCTTGTTCCGGTTGAGCGTAAAGGGCCTCCCATAGTTTGACTAACGAAATTTATACCCTCCCCCTTCAGTAGAAGGACACTTCACAGCTGCGAGTGTGACTTGGTTTGGAGTGACACTTGGTAGTGAAGTGGTCGTGGTTAGGGAGCGGTCTGGGATTGGGCCTTCATCACATCTTATAAACAAACTTAGGAACACTGTCGGCTGACACGATCGCACCTCTTATGTTGGGTTTATTAAACATGATTACACTGTGACCAAACTCATGGCAGGTTGGACTCACGTGTGCTATGTCATCCAGACAGCTGAAGATGTACTTTCTGGCCTCTTTGGATTTAAGTCCAGTCTCTTTCTCGTGCTCTTCTGTTGTCTGGAGAAACAGGAATAGTAAAAGATTAAATATTAGAGGATTTAAAAGACCACAGTGTGTAGGTGCAGTATAACAGATTTTTGCATTTCAGTGTGTTGAAAGCAGCAGCCACATTTGACAAGTCTAAATGATAAGGAATAAAACGTAAAACATACGAAGGCTGTGGGAGCAAACTGTGTTCTCATGAGAATCTGAGTGGTAAAAGTGTTTGGCTGCGTACAGATAAATATTAGGCTCAAATTTATTAAGAATTCAGAAACACAGTAACACATTTCCTAAATCTTTTCCTGAGGGTGTGCTGCCCTCATCCTGTTTTGATAAGCTTATGCAGCTGTTTCCTACAGGGAATATACTGCCACTTTTTATTTCCTCGCTGCATTTATTTTTTTATATTTACAACAAATACTACCGACTATTTTCATTTAAAATCTCATCTTCCGTCTTAGTCTGTGTGTATGTTTGTGTGTGTGTGTTAGTGTTTGTGAACCGACTATCGAAGGAACCAATGACTGTTACTGTGTGATTGAGAAGATCTGCACTTTGCAAGTCTACAACATGTTTGATATATCATGCATGTGACACAGTATGAGTGTATATTTGTGTGCAGGTACTTTTAGTCTCCAGGATGCGTAGGGAGAGTCGGACTCTTTGGCGAAGAAACGAGTAGTCTTGGTCCCCCTGTTGAGCAGATGCTCGGCAGGCAGGCCCTGAGTCTGAGAAATGTACCGGATCTAAACGGAGAGAGATACAGAAGACAGGAGGAGGAAAGAGAAAAGGGGAAGTTAACAGGAGAAGGGGAAACGAAATTCAAGTACAGTACAAAATGTCCAGTAAAATAAGACATGGGAAAATACAGGAAAACAGAAATGCCAGAAGAAGGAGAAGGAGAGAGAGAACAGACAGTCAATGGCTCATATCGCAACAACGTGGATGACAAAAAATAAAAGTGAACGTGACTTTATTCACATTACCAAGTGACTGAAAATACAGCTTTGAGTTCAGCTGAAAAACTCTAATATTATACAATTTTTAACTTCAGGTCAACAGTTTGTTACTGGAGGAACATTTAGGAGACAGTGTTTAGTGTTCTACTCCCTGTGAATTCAAGACCGGCGGCGTACTGTCAATTCAAAGACGAATAAGACTATTTTTATAAAAATAAAAATGAGGCACTGACATCGTCCATGTAAACTTAAGATATTGCAACTAGGATTTTTACCAAGAGCTGGTCCTTCACTTGCTTGATATTTAATATGGAACATTAAATTCCCTGCACTTCAACCTTTACTGCATAATGACAAAGTTTAGCCAAAAAAGTTGTCTAGTTTCCCTTTAATGTGCAAGTTTTAAATTA
This sequence comes from Naso vlamingii, assembly GCA_029822935.1. Taxonomy (NCBI): domain Eukaryota; kingdom Metazoa; phylum Chordata; class Actinopteri; order Acanthuriformes; family Acanthuridae; genus Naso; species Naso vlamingii. The sequence continues at coordinate 3,791,539 of JAPQLA010000022.1, forward strand.
TATTCTGGTATACGACTGTAAAATTAATCATCCATAAATAAATATGTCTTCAATAAGAATTCATTCAACTCTCTGGCCTGCACTAGCTTGACTATCCCTCTAAAAATATCATGATACTCCTGAAAAGATGTAATAATTGGAAATCCTGATGTGATCAGTTTTACAGCCTGTATGTGTGAGCCTGTGAGCGAACATGCACGTGTCCACAGCCCAGAACAAACACACTGACTGGCCAGAGGACACTGGACTGGGAACCTGCTGATGGTGCACTGAATGCTTACCACGGCGTGTGTGTGTGTGTGTGTGTGTGTGTGTGTGCACACGCACATGTGCGTATGCACTGCACTCACATATCTACCATCAGGCTTATGTTTATAAATACATTTTGCTGTGTAAAGTGGAACAGCAGTGATCCTTGGCATAGCACAGCATACTTTGGGGGGCTCAGTGTGCATGTGTGAGTGTGCAAGTGTGTGTCCTGGCAGGGCCCACTGGTACAACAGACTAGGGAGTGACTTTTTTTTTTTTTTTTTACAAAGGCTAGTATTATAACAATTACAAGTAATCACTGAATATGATAACCATATTTGAGAAGAGATGTACGTTTGCTCAGCGTCAAAATTCAGAATAACCGGTGGTGGAATATTCTGAACACAAACAGCACCATCAGTGCTGCCGCTGCCTCCATGCTAAGCGATTTCCATGGAGGACGGAGATCTGATTTTTCCTGACCAATCACAAGAGACCCATGTATCTGAAAGCACTGGGCCGATGAACTCTTCAGTTGGTGGGTGGTGGACGGAGCTTTTTTATTTTGAGTTCCGTTTTTAACACAGTGGCTGAATTACAGACTCTCATTGTCCAGCTGAACAGTACAATGAAATGTGTTTCTAAAAATATTGAGGGAAGAAACATGCAATAAGAAACAGAATCTGGATTCAGACTTCATCAGAACAACCAAGATTACCACATTTCCCCTTGGTTTTAACGCACACAATATTTTTGGATTGAGAAGATGGAGAACACATACTCAACGCTCTGCCTCAAACCAAACCTACAACAAACCAGAGAGCACTGCACTGCATTTGACCAATTAATGCTCTCTCTTTCTGATGGGCAACTTAATATGGGCAGAGCTCGCCCACCGCTAATTAGCTTAGCTCAGATACTGGTAGTCAATGGGAAGTGTTAGCCCACCTCTGCCTACATGCATGTTAGACAAATTAGGTTGGCCCAATGTGGCGGTGAGCTCAGGATTAGGCTCACGACTCACCCTCCACTCTAACCTTGCAAGTTTGTTGTACAGTTCATTGTATAATGACAATAAAGCTGCTTTACCTTTAAAGTTATCAAATAATCTTTCCAGTGTTGTGGGTGGACACTTAATAAGACAACAAAGTGTTGACAGCAGTCAGAGAGAGGTGGCTACATCAGAGCCAAAGTAGCACATTTTCAATAAAATATCAGCAACTGAATGATACGACTCTGCTGATCGTAAAATGCTAAATATTGGATCCGATAAATGGCAAGGCCAACAATCAGTCAAACAATCAAAACAGAGCTGTCACTGCTGTCACAGCGAACCTCTATCAGCCACAATCTCTGATTATTATTCAAACTGATAGTTGCTGCCGGAGGCACATTTCACGGTCTCACCAAAGACGACATCAACTCTTCAAAATAAAATATTGAGCTTGGCAAAGAAGGCCAAATAAGTTGACCACTTCAGAGAACTTTATATGCCCATTAAAGGTAAAATATCATCCTCTCCCGCATTAAAATGTCAAGACATAACAATACCAGGGTGTCCCAGTTTTTTCTTTTTGTAAAATTTCCAAACTCGTACACAGAAAATATCATGTGCATAATTCTGCTCTTCACAAAGCTGCTTATAGTCAAACACTTGGTAATCCTGAACTGCTCTGTGAATGTCTTGTGGGCCTTTTCCCATGCTCCCTCTCCCTCGCCGGGGCTCCATTTAAAGTCCCAGTTGTCTAGTCAGAATGAACAACCCTGTGGGAAGATAATCAAACTTTGCCAAGAACAATTTCCTCATTCACAAGATTAGTATTAGATGGATTTCATGCTGGATTTGTTGGACTTCGGTCATATGGCAAGAGAGAGGTCAGGGAGCAACAACAAATAAAGGTTTAACTTGATAATGAACGTACTGTTGAGTTTCAGTTACTGAAAAAAAAGATACAGAAGCATTATAGGCATTAAAAATGCAATCTGTAAAAAACAATGTTTCTTTTTTTTCTTTTTTTCGCTCATGTCATCTGCTTACTTCATCTCCCTTGGATAGCAGGAGGAATACATCTTTCAGGTCTCTCCATCCCTTCTTTGGAATGTGAGAGTGTGTGCGTGCATGTGCGTTTGAGAGATACTGTAGCTTGTAGTTCTTGTGTGTGTACGAGGAATGTTACCTGGTCGTACTCCAGCGCTCCGGGGTAGAGGGGCCAGCCCAAGAAGAGCTCAGCTATCACACAGCCCAGTGACCACATGTCTATGGCCTCACAAAATGGCAGGCCCAAAATAATCTCTGGAGCCCTGCAGAGAGAAAATTAAGACACAAAGGTCAAGTCTGTTAGTCGGTCACCATATAAAGTCAAATTAAATATTCGTATCCTCACAGCCCCGAGGACAACATGTCACACAACACATATAATTATGTCTAAATCAAAACCAGTGACATTTTAGGTGACTGGTTTTGATTTTGGACTCCTATAGAGCGGCTAGACACAACTGACCGAACAGTAAAGTCTGTAGATCTTCAGAAAACTGACTCTGACCTCTCTCTTCCTTGTATTTTCTGCATTCTCTCAAAACAGACTGTGTCAGTTACTCCTCCCCCTTTCCCTCCTCCATGCGCACCTCCGCACTCGGCTGTACTCACAACTGCTTTCTGACACAAAATAAAAAAAGCTAGGACACTGATAAAATGTGACTTACAGCCTACACTTCTCACTCATCAACATGACAAAGCAACGTGGGAACAGCTCCGTCCTTTAGCAGCAGTTTAGCTGTTAATCCAGCTCATGTGTTCATTGAGGAAGTAAATAAATCCACATGGAGTAAATCCACAAGAAACAGGAACGCTATCAACCTCTGTCTGGTGCTCGCCTCTTTAAGTTAACTTCTCTCCAAAAAAAGACAAAAACAAAAAACACTTTATTGCAGCCATCTCAAACAAAGTGCTGAAAGTATTAATAGAAGCAGAGAGCAGAGAACAGCAGTGTCTCAGCAGAGTGGGGGAGGGAGCCTGCAAAGCACTGTGTGCACAAGCTTGCATGCCCATTTAAGGAAGTCAATCGTGCACTGACGTCACTAGGGGGAAAAAAATCCCTACCTAAACAGCACGCAGAGTTCACTTTCAATGTGTGAACCTCATTATGTGACACTTTGGCATCATTTAACACGAGTGTCCAATGTTGCAACAACATTTAAAGGTCAGAAAAGACGAAAAAGCTTAACAGCTCTCCTTTCAAAATTACTTTTAATTAGTATTCACTAGTCTCTCATAAATTAAACATCCAGATCAATGCAGCTACTTCATATATTCACTCTTGACAGATTTTAACCTTTTTAGTGCTTTTCCACTCAATATCTCATGTTCTGTCCAACCTGGAAACAAAACATTTTTCAGTATAATGCAAATCAATACAACACCACCACATGCTACAGCCTCCTAAATGACCAAAGAGATGAGTCATCGGTCTCAACATTAACTCAACTAAGCACCAAACTAAAAAAAAGGGAGGAATGGGAGAAAAGAAAATATCTGGACCAGATTAATGTTTCTATTTCACTGTCTTTTAATGTACATTTGATTTACGCAGCATACTCTGATCTTTTTTGGGTGGCATTAATGTAAAAGATGAAATTATATTGAAGATTCTTTGTTATACTTCTTGTGTTAGAAACCTTTTAAAATTTTTTAGAACATGTTTTATGAACAATTAAATATCTTCTTCCATATTTACAGGGCAAGTTTCAAGACTGTCTACGTTATAGATGGTGCTTCTATGAGTAGAGAAGGCGCTTGAATGTAACATTACATTATGGTTTACGTTAACCCAACACAACACATGGTTTGTTGTTAGGGCTGTACTAAATGTCATGTTTTGACATTTGAAGCTGCTATTAAGGTTTTCGAACAATGACTTGTCATCCTGTGAATCTAGCTGCCTCACAAGCTAAGGTTCAAGTACCACCTCTGCCTCATTTTGAAAACTCTGAATAAATGCCACAAATTTCCACTCCACTCATTTTCTGGTAAAGGTTCCACATTTAATATGTTCCCAGTGTAGCTCTTGAAAGTTTACATTCAATTTAAAGGAAACTGTGATGTCAGGTCAGCAGTTTAAGTGAGGCTTAAGAATATGAAAACACTTTGACGTGAACGTCATCGTGCAAAAAAACATTAAGCTCCCATCAACAGCTATTATCCAGGGATCTCAAATTGAACATTACACCCATATGACGTGTGTGCAGTGTTACAGCAACAAAGAACTAAATCTCCTCCAATGATTGGACTTTGTCACTTACACAATTCAAATGGGACTTGTAATGTTGCAGCAGCATGAGGCTGCACAGAAAAACAATGGGCTATTAGGCCTGGACACAGCAGCTGAGCAACAGTGCTGCAAATAGCAACCACTGCTGTGACGACCACAGGGGAAATGACTGTTGCCAAGCAACAACTGGACGCAAGACCATAATGTAACAATTTTGCAGAGTGATAAATGGGGCCATTGCTCATTAGTATCCTGTATGGCTGTGTTTCTATGTGTAGGTTTCTAGCTGCGTGTGTAAACAATGATGCAGATGTCAGTCATATTTACAGCGCTAACAAAGCTTTCTGCCCTCCTGAGCCTGCAGAGGGAAATTACACTTCACCACTTCCTATTGCACCCTCAGAAATACATCCAGTTATGTAACTTCAAAGACAGCCTTGAGGGAGGCAACCTAAAACATTTAACAGAACAATCATGTGAAAAAGGACTAGAACACTGATTAAGTTTTACATAGTTTTAACTAAAGGCTTCAACAGAGGTGAGGAGAACAGTCAAGGGCTCCAGACTTACTTTTACACCTGTAGGAGCACCAACACAAATGTAAGCACCACTAAAATCGACATGCACCTTGTATATATCACTGCTCGATACTTAAATCCTAAGACCAGTTACAGAAATAAGGACAGAGGATGTGCTTTATAGAATGTTTGATTTGATTAAAGCTGTTGATTATTATGTTGAGTATTATGTGAGCAT
>JAPQLA010000022.1:3945746-3958211 GCA_029822935.1 Naso vlamingii
TTAATAATTGATTTAATATTTATTTCTTTCGTAAGTGACCATGGTATAAGCGGGATAATGCCCTTCAAGGTGTCCATAATCAGAAATGAATGGACTTCGCGGAAGCAACCTTTCACGCCTCCGCGTCGACCATTCATTTCTGATAATGGACACCTCGTCGGGCATTATCCCTTACGTATTTAACGATTCCAAAGCGTCACATAATGAGGTTCATGCATTTGGAAGTGAGCCCTGCAGGCTCTGCATGCTGTGTGTTACAGTGCTTTTTTTCCAGTGATGTTAATGCGTGCAGGACTTCCTTATATGGGCATGCCAGCTCCATGCACACAGCGCAGTGTCCGCCCCCTTCCCCTCTCTGCTTCAGGGATTACCGTCAGAACTTTGTTTGAAATTGCTCCAATAAAATGTTCTTTTCGGGTGAATGCAGGACAGTTTACTTTGTTAACCTTTCCTGAAGAGGCAAAACACCAGACAGAAGTCGAGAGCGTTCCTGTTTGATATATTCCTTGTGGATTTATTTACGTCATCAACGAGCACATGAGCTGCTAAACGACTGCACGTTGCTTTGTCGTGTTGAAGAGTGAGAAGCGTGAGCTGTAAGTAACATTTTATCAGTGCCCTAGCTGTGTCTATTTTGTGTCAGTAAAGGGGTTGTGAGTTCAGCAGAGTGTGGAGGCGCACATGAGGGAAAGGGGGAGGAGTAACCAACACAGTCTTTTTGGGAGAATTCAGAAAATAGAACAGTAGTCCAAAATAAAATGAAAGACCTAAAGATTAGTATAATATATGTCATTTAAAAGGCCAGAATCATCAGTAGTGTCATTTTTATCTCATTGTTTTGTCTTTTCTTTTTCTGCAAGGCAACCGCCAACCAGTGAGGAACCCTTGGCCCGTCCTCCCTCTGTCCCTGAAACCTTGACGCAGCCGTTTTCTGTCTCCGTTTTTCCTCTTGTGCGTTTATCTCTCCATCTTCCTGAAGCCTTCCAGTTCAGTCTCTCCTCCCCCCTTTGTTCTGACACTCACTTTGTTTCAAACATGGACTCCACTGGAGAAATAACTTCAGCCCAAGATGGATCCCTTGACCCCAGGAGCAGCCCCAGTCGCTCTGATCTCAGTGGACTGTACCATCTGGGTCGAACGTTGGGAAGGGGGCACTTTGCTGTGGTCAAACTGGCTCGTCATGTCAACACCGGGCAACTGGTTGCTGTCAAGATGATTGACAAGACAAAACTCGATGTTATGGCAACAAGCCACCTCTTACAGGAAGTGAGGTAAATAATAAATACCCTGAAAGGCAAAGGTTAGAAAATATTACAAATGTTTAAACAACAGATTGTACAAGAGGTGATTAATAAGTCTTGTCTCTTTTGTTTCATGTTTGTGTTTTAAAGTATGCAGAGAATTCAGAGTTATTGAGTTTTGTGGTATTTCTTTTTCGGGCAATCACAATACATTGCGTTGCAATGCAAATTGCAATATATTGCGATAGCCTGCATAGTTCACTGAAAATGTAAAAACAGAGATGAAATACGATCACATTATATTAACAACTCAGATTGAGTCAAAACAATTTTATAAAATCTCAATACAGCAATATAATGCAATATTTATTTTCGTGGTATCTGTATCATATTGTGACTCATGTATCGTGATACAGTTTGATGATACAAAAGGAAACTTTTGCACTTTCCTTTCATGTTGTCAATTTCAGTGTGTCCTGTTACAGTGCAAGAGTGCACTTAAATTTCATTTCTCATTTTGATGTTTTGGCAGCTACATCAGTGTGTTTGGAAATTTGGCAGTACCACTCAAATAATTTGGAAAGGAAATTTTTAATAAGTTAGTTTCTGCTCAGTTTGTCAGCTGAATTATCAATATAATGTGGTGTATTCAGACTAACCAGATTGTACCCAACAACTTGTTTATTAATCTGTTTTGACATTTTCAGTGAATTATGGGCAATATCACAATATATTGCAATGTATCGTGATATAAATGTTTTGTGATGGGTATCGTGCTGTTCTTTCCGATACCCGGCCCCACTCATCTTTATCATAAATTAAGCTAATATTCAAAGTTTTCAGATTGCATGTTGGCCAGTTAACTCACTATCTTTACTGACTATCAGGTGCATGAGGCTGGTGCAGCATCCCAACGTGGTTCGCCTCTATGAAGTCATCGACACACCCACCACCCTCTACCTGGTCATGGAACTGGCTGAGGGGGGCGACCTCTATGACTACATCCTCCGGCATGAGGGAGGTGTGGCTGAGGGCACCGCCAAGCGCCACTTCGCCCAGATTGTGCGGGCTGTGGCGTACTGCCATCAGCTCCATGTGGTGCACCGGGACCTGAAGCCTGAGAATGTGGTGTTCTTCCCCCAGCAGGGGACTGTGAAGCTGACAGACTTTGGATTCAGCAACTTATTCCAACCCGGGACAATGTTGGCCACCAGCTGTGGGTCGCTGGCGTACTCCGCTCCTGAGATACTGCTAGGAGAAGAGTATGATGCTCCAGCTGTGGGTGAGAAATTATTTTTTATTTAGTTTTTGGATCAAGGAGTTGTTGTAAGGCCCTGCTCATAGGGACGTCAGGGAAATCTGAAAAGAAAAGCAGAGATACGTACTTGTGCTTCATCAGTTATGTAACTTGTTGTCAGCCCTTTTTTTAAACTTGTCTTACTTTCTTTTGAATTATTGTAAAAAACTGGTAAACAATGAGTAACAAGAGGTCACAAGTAGGCGTCTTTTTATTTGAGAGGCTACAACCTTAAAAGGTCGGGAATCACTGGCCTAAAAATACAAGTAAGTGCAGACTTACAGTTCCACACATAAGGCTACATCCACATTGCTGCATCTTAAAGTTAAGACGAAGTCTTGAATGAAAGACGTTCCTCGTACATATGTGCGGTGAAAGCTCTGAGGCAGCTCTACTCTCCAGCCAAACTACACGCAGGTCACGTGACCACTCAACGTCACACAACAACTGTTCATTCAAAGAATGATTTCTCTTTCTGTTATCCAGTCTGTGGAATTAGCAAGTGGTCGTCTTACTTTGATGTGTTTGCAGTCAGTAACTCTTGGGCATTGTGACATCACTTATGATGAACTCCGTCACTTCGGACTCTTTGCGCTGCGTTTTGATGTAACGTTAATCTGGCTGCAGGGAGATAGTGACAGCCTCACAAACTTGTCCGATGATGACAGAAGCAGCTTGTCAGGATAATCCAAACGCATTGGCGGTTTCCTGGTGTCTTCCCTTGTTACTTAGGTAAATTAATACAATGTGCAGGTCACCTTTGTGAAAACATCCACAGACGCCTGCATTGTTGTCGTTCCGTCCACATGAAGACGCACTTTTTCATTCAGGTCGATCAGAGCCAATCAGGGCCGATGTGAAAGTTTTCTCTCCATTCTTCTGGAACCACAACTACGATGTGGGGCTGATAGCACTGCTGAACACGGAAACTGTCACAGTTTGCTTAATAATATCTGTCATCCTGCGCATGTAAGCAGCAGTAACATGATAATAAAATGCAGAATTAAACTGCATAACAGCTGCTAGTTGTTATGCCACTAAATTAAACTAAATTCTTTGACAGGGGTTTTATCAGTATGTAAGATCAGTTTAGTCTCGCATATAAATGTATAACTTAATTTAAATACAAATTTAGATAAAAAATATTTGAATTCATTCCCTTTTACTGAGGTAATTCATTTTTTTTCCAATCTGAAAAGAGCAGTCTTACCTCAAAACCCATTTATCAGCTGTTCCTCATCAAATCCCTCATCAGAGTTTGTTCAGTTGTCATGTCGGAATCGTACATGTTCCAATTTCAATTTGTTCGGAGCCCCTGAAGGACTTGACCTTACACAGAGAACTTGTCAGAACAGGCTCACTCTGAGGTCATTCTGAAGCATTCGATCATGCTGAACTATGAACAAATGAGGTAAAATGAGGTGAAGTTGTTTTGTCATGTGCCGTTTCTGAGGTCAAGAATGAGCTTTGAAATAAAATACTCTGATCATATTCGACACAGCTACAACAAACTGATGCAGTTGGGAGGCTTGTAATTATGCCTGTTTGCATGAGCCTTTGTGTGTGTGTGTGTGTGTGTGTGCGTGGGTGTGTGTGTGCATTCGTCACTTCTCTCTCTGTGTTAAAGGATGTGTGTGGCCACATTTATCCCCTTGACCCTGCATGTATTTCTGTGTATTAGTGAGTATGTTGCTGCTCTGTATCCATATTTATGTGCTTGTGTGTGTTTGTGCATGTATTTATGTATGGATCTGTGTGTGTGTGTGTGTGTGTGTGTGTGTGTGTGTAAAGGATTAGTGTCTGTATCTGGGTCAGTCTAAGCAAGCCAGCCAGTCATGAGCCAACTGGGCACGTTCTGCAGTGGAACCAAACACTGCAGCTCACCACTGGGCTCTCACACTGCATAGCAAGCATTATGTACGTGTGAGTGTATGTGAATGGGTGTGTGTGTGTGTGTGAATGAGAGAGGGAGACAGAGACACATGCAGATAGCGAAAGCAGCATGTTATCTCTGTTTATCCGTAGCAGAAATGTTGCTCTGCACTGCTGGGGTCTGCGTGGCATCAGAGATGAGCCATGCAGGAGGAAACAGAAACAGAAACAGAAGGAAAACTGAGTTATGTGGTCTCACGTCTCTCTCAGGGTGGTGGGTTGTGGGGGGCATGTCTGCTTCAAAGAGGTTGGTGGTCTTATCTGCTAAGCTAGGCTAGGCTGAGTTTTGGCAAGGTTTGAGTGCCTTTTACTTTGGTGACTATAGTGCATCTGCACTGAATGCAAATGTGTCCCAACTTCAGTTACAAGCTGCTCTTGTAGAAGCACACCAACAGTATTTGTATTTGCTTTAATGAAAATACAGCCTATGGCAAGAATGAGGTGCAACTGAGTCAAAACCCCTGAAAGTGTTATTTAAGCAACCGAAGATCACAAGTTTTTGGTTTTTTTTAATGTTACCTTGTGATGTTGCCCTCTTAAAACGCTTTTGGGGGGATTTCTTTCTCCGTCTACCAAGGGCGCGACGCTGCCACAAGAAAGAAGAGTGGTGATGAGGAAACACTGCTCACAAGCACTCAAAACTTAGCATAACTCATGAGTTGCATTAGTTCCTTTTTTATGTTGGTTCCTGTTTCTAAAAGTGTCTCTGTGAAGGCATCAATCTAAACCCATTTATGTGTAATTATTACATCTGCCAGGACTTTCCACTTCACTTTAACTCAAGCACACCTTTCTGCTTTATTTTAGCCTGACGTGACTCAACCTGTGGACAGCATAATTATGAAGAGTGTGTGTGTGTGTGTGTGTGTGAGAGAGAGAGAGAGATAATCCTGAGCTGCACAGAGAAAGAGATGTCCCTCAGTGATCTCAGCTTAGTAAGGTGACTCATAAACCGTCTACACATGGAACTACACAAGAGACGCCCACGCGCACACACTCACACACACACATCTTTGTATTGCTATACTTGTGAAGACACTCATTGACATAATACATTTTCTAGCCCATAATCCAAACCCTAACCATCAAAACTAAATGCCTAACCTTAACCTAAACTTAATTCTAACCCTAAAACCAAGTGTGAACCCTCAAACAGTCTGGCAACAAAGTGAGGAGCAGCCAAAATGTCCTCACTTCTCAAAAATGACCTCACTCCGTTGGATAAAAACTCACACCGGTCTGCACTGAGGTGCATTAACCCTAGCACACACACACACACACACACACACACACACACAAACAGACTGCTATCTCTTTGATATTTCTGTCTATTAACAAACTGCTGTTTAATTTTCTGTGGTTATTCTTTTAGTCAATAGGAGCATTTACAATATGTGGTGTGTGTGTGTGTCTGTGTGTTTGATAATAGTCATATGATGTGGAGGAGAGACAGAGAGGTCCACGGGGTCTCTTGCCATTGACAAAGATAAATGCTGCCTTCACTTAGTTACCTAATATCTGCCCATTACTGTGTGTGTGTGCACATGTGTTTTTGAGGTCAAAGTGTTAATGCTGGGCTTCATGGTGGATTCACAGACGAGAATATCACTTAAAGTGAGGGGAAGGGCATCACCGCTGATCCACTGCATGCTGCCCTGCTAATGCTAAGCGTCTGTGTTTCCTTTTCATCGTCAAATGATTTTTTTTTTTTTTTTAATCAAGTGATATCAGATAAGGAAGGAAGAAATGCGTTGGTGGAGTGTGCTTTGTGTAAGAGGAAGTTCTGCATGAGGCTGATGCTGTAATCTTCTCTGAGCATCAGCCACACACTTATTTACACTGTGGGCTGTAAATAGCTGGTGATATGCGGTTATAACTTTAAAATTCACCCTTCAGTGCAGTAACAGTCAAAAGCAGCTGATATGAATGAACGTTGCACATTCTCAGTTGTCTTATTTTCTTGTTCAGTTTAACCAAGCAGACACTGTTACATAATATTTTAAAATGCTGCAAAATGAGTTTGATGGGAGAAAAGCAGCCTTCTAAAGCTCTAACACAGTAAGTGGCGGGTTTTGGTGTCTTTTCCCTCCTTAGAGAGCATTTACAAAGTGATGAAGATGAGTTAACGTAAGGCTGGGCCATATGGCCTAAAAATAAAATCTCAGATTTTTTCAAGCCAAATTTGATTTTCGATTTTAATCTATTTTTTTCCCCTTCTTAGAAAAATAAAACCACAAATGATAAAGCAATTATTCAAATCAAGGGTTTTTTTTATTTTAACAATAACTGTTAACAAAAAAAAACTACAGTTCCCCTCTGAGATTAATAAAGTTAACTGAATTTCCCTTTTGGGGTTAGAGTGCAAGCTGCAAACTTGTCTTAAAGTGCACAAAGTAGTTTACTTTGAGTCATTTATATTTGCACACAAGTCTGCAGTTAAAGGACAAAACATATCTACATGCAATTCTTCTATCATCATAAATCAAAACAATATAATTTTGAGGTTCATGGAACCAAACACAGGCCTAGAAATAATCTTGTAAACACAATAGCAGGACGTGCCATTGTAACCAACTTTAAACAACCAGGGACCAGGGACCTAATTTTCCCTTTAGGAAAGTTTGTTTAATTTTATGAAAATATACCCCACAAAATGTTTGCTTCTTTGACAGTGACACAGTGCACCTTAAACCAAACTCACTTCGGAAAATAAATAAAAGTACCTCCTCTTGAGAAAATGTGTCCCTTGGGCACCATGTCTTTAGTGATTTGCAACACGACTGCATCAGTAATAGCTTTCCACCGGGCCCCTTTCTTGTCATACAGAATACAATGGGAAAATGATTCTGCTAATGTTGACTGTTTTTCAGCGAATGTTTGTGAGCTGAGTCTTGTGCATCTCGGAGTAAATGACACACACGGCTGCATGCCTCTGCTTGAGATGCTGAAATAAGTTGGTCGTGCTGCTGCCTTTAGTTGTAACAGCCTTTGAACAAACTTTACAGCGAGCTGTGGTTTACTCGAGTTCTGCCACTGCAAACCCGAACCAGTTCCATACAACTGACGAGACTGGGCCTGTTTTAGGGACGAGCTCTTCCTTTTTTGTTGCCATGCTGCAGAGTGTGAGCCGAGGAAGAGCTGTGGAGGAAGTTAATGAGAAAACCGATATTAATTTTTTAAAATTGTCTGAAACCACAAATTCCAAATAATTGATAAAATCGATTTATTGCCCAGCCCTAAACAGTTTTTTTTTTAAGTAACAACTTTCCATCCCTGCCACATCGTACGTATACACCACTCATATCAATTCTGTGCTTCAGGGTGAAAATGTTTCCCAGCTGGCAGCAGCACGTGAAGAGCCCCCCTGAACATCCCATTTTAGATGAAGGGAAGTTGGATAACCGGACAAGTTTTTTTAGACAAAAGTGTTTTGTCTGTGTTTTCATATAAACCTGAAGGCTTCTGGTCTGTTTATATCAACAAGGACTTTCCCAGAGCTCACAAAGCACAGAACCAGCAAACATCACGAGATGCTGAAATGAATAAAAGCAATGCAGAGAACAAATCTCCCCTAAAGTAAAAACAGTAAAAAACACAAACAATGTAAACGTCCACCTCATTGATTCCAACGACGTATTTTAAGGGGAAGTATTTCATGCACACACAAGCACACACACATGCACATGCACACATTTAATGACTTAGACTGGGAAAACGGCTCTGGAGAAAAAAAGAGGGAGAAGTCATGCCATACCCCCTCTTACTTTTTATAGGTACAGTTAACCTTTCGCTTAGCCACGCCCCTCTTAGTTACTGTTGTTATGTCCAACAAGCTTTCGGAGCTTGCATGGAGCTCACACTGTAACTAACTGCACACCCTGGGGAAATATTGTGTAATTTTTGGAAAAACAAAAGAGCGATTTCAGACAGAAGCAGACTGAAGTTCTGCAATAAGCCTCTGAATGATAAATACAGGAAGTCAAAGTGACTCTGCAGTGGAAACAGGTCAGAGTTATGAATATAAAGATACATGTTAAAGCTACAGATCACAGTGCAGCCGCTTCACCTTGTGTTTCACTTCATTCATTAAACAAGGAAGGACTCTTGTAACGATTGAGGACCCATTTAGGACAAGCGGAGGACATGTCTCTTTGTATATTGTTACATTTAAAGTTGGGCTTTTTTGTCGTGTCGTGTTCGCGTTAAATGTTGCACCTGGGGAGCTGTTATAGACTTGAGCTCAGCTGGCCTAGCTTTCCAGCGCTCTGAATAGCTAAAAGTAATCAAATTAACTGACTAAAATCAATTAATAACAACGTAACATGGCCTCAATGTTTCTCGAAGGGTTACTGAAGCAGACAAAACATTAGCTGTGCTGTGAGCGGGGAATGAGGACAGGTGAACAGTTCTGCCCAGAGCTTAACATTACACTTTTTAGCGTTTGATTTTGGAAAGGTAACGAGCATAAATCTCCTTCAAACCTCACTGACTGACGAGCATCACTTTTAAAAGTGCCCCGAACAAATGTTTAACCATGACCAGCTCGAAATCCACAGAACCAGCCAGAAAATGACAAAAATCTGAAAAGATTCCCAGAGTTTCAACGGAGCGCAGCTGTAGTTGTCGGACACTGGTCAGAGCTGGCAAATGCTACGCTCTGATTGGCCCGTTTGTGTTTGTGTTGTAAAATATCGGTATCAGCAAAAGTTCCAACATCATGCATCTCCACTCTGCATGCACAATAAATGTATAATATAATCTGCTTTCCAGCTTCATCAGGATTTTGAAATCTGATTTACAAGATAATCTTATCAGATTTGTCAAGATCATGAGCAAAATGGCTCCATAGTTTAGTCCAGTAATTTATATTTATCTGTGACTGATGACCCAAATGCACCTTTTAAAAATTTCCTTATGGGACGCTCTGTTTGTCCTCCAAATGTGGGCAAAAAAGAGCTGCATTTTTTTGTCTGAACTTGGAGAACTCTTTCGACAGGGCAAGTTTTGGTGACCCTTTATGACGCATTTGATGTGGAAAATGTGTACTCCAGGTTCAGCCTCTAAAAGGGGCCACAGCCGGCCAGAGAGCCAGGATAACTCATTCCTCTTCTCCCTGCCGCACTGCTGAACTCTGCGGACGAGCTTTTGTATCTCAACACTTTAACAGTTAAACTGATTAGATTCAGCCTATCTGCATGTGGTGTATATAAATAGTGTGTGTTTTAAGTGTTTGTGTGTGTACGTTTGTGCTGTCAGAAGGCCACTAATGCACGGTGAGAATGTGTGATATTCCCCAGCGAGCAGAGAAAAGTACATTTCCAGCACTCTGCGGCTTCTCCTCCCTGTTGCATAACACTTTCCTAAACTGGAAAGAGTGCGCCCATGAGCGTGCGCGTACGTTTGTATTGTACGATGAGGACTGAGGGCTGTTGTTTGGACCATCATGAGTATAATGCAGGACAATGGCTGAGTGTTTATCACACTGGGACGTTGTATAATTGTACTCTGAAAGGGTCGATTTCTCTCCCTGATCTATTTTAGTTATTATAATAATAATTACAGAAGTTTACTTAGAAAGATACAACGTTTTCTACTGAATAAACTGTTAAACAGATTATTTTATTGCTGCTTGAAGTTGCATAAGGTCCAAGTCTCTGTAATGCAGTAGTTTATCTATATCGTCAAACATGCGAGATTCTGAACGGTGTGAACTGGGGCTGCAAGTAACGGTTATTTTCATCATCAATTAATCTGACAATTATTTACATAATTAATAGTTTAATCGTTTATTCCATGAAATGTCAAAAAAGTAGAAAAAATGCTCCTCTTAATTTCACAGAGCCCAGAGTGACGGCTCCAAATTGGATCTTTTGTCCAAACAACAGCCCAAAACACAAAGACACCTCATTTATTATGACAAATGACACAGAAAGCAGCAAATCCTCACATGTGAGAGGCTAAACAAGCAGGTCTTTCTACATTTTTGTTTGAAAACTGACTAAAACAATCAGTTATCAAAGTAGGTGGTGATTAATTTTCTATCCACTGATTAATCAATTATTTGATTAGTTGTTTTAGCGCAAGTGTTAACCACTTGGTCAGTTTGAACAAGCAAGTATGCTTCACTCTTATCTAATGATCTGCACTCATACAATAGTATGTACAGAATACAAATATACATATATATATTTATAAACATACATATATAAATATATGAGACGGTACTACCTGTAAAATTCTAGGATGACAAAACTGATTATATATTAAAAAAAGAAAAACTGTGAACATGAGATCATGTTCAAAAATGAGAAGAATCTTCCTTTTCCTGACTCACAACACAAATGTGATGTTGGGAAATGCAGCGTTTACAGACACATGACCTGGCTTTACTTCTCGTGTTACATCAGGGTTAACACACAATGTGAACAGAATGTGCAGTGTTCCTATTTGCAGAGTTTGAGAGAAACAAAAGGAGAGACAGAAAAAAGAAGGAGAGCGAGATCATTCTCAGAATAGCACAACACTACAACAAGCCCTGTGTTTGTTACGGCCTTCAGCCCCCAGCTCCCTTTCCTCCGTGTGTGTGTGTGTGTGTGTGTGTGTGTGTATTTCATTGAACCGACCAGTGTTCTCGCCTGGTTCAGACTGTTCTGAGTTCGCATGGGCCTCTTCGCACTGAGTCTGCAGGAGGATGAGAGTGGGAGGGGGGAAGAGGGGAAGGAAAGGGAGGAGAAAGGAAAAGAACACACTGTCAGCACTGTCTGCCCGCACTAGGAAGCCTGTGTGTGAATGTGTGTGTGTGTGTGTGTGTATGTTTGAGTCAGGGGTCAAGAGCACCAAACCAGCCGTCTTTAGCTTAGACCTCACACTTTAAACATCCAGCAGTTCTAATGCAGCTTCCTTCCTTTATTTTAAGCTTCATTGAGGTGTAACCTCATGTAGGACTCAGCAGGAAAACCACTCTGCAACTGATCTCTGCGTCCAGGATGTCAAGGAGAAAATGAAAATAGTTTCACTGGAATCAATAAAGAATGCCATTATCTTGACCTTGATCCTGAGTCTAATGCAGATTTGCAGGATCAGATGTTCACCTCAGCTGTTTTTTTTTCTTCCTCCCTTTTTTTTTAAATTGCAAATTCACAAAGGGTTTTCAAATCGTTCATTTAAGAGAACATCATACCATAGCAAAGATAGTCAATTATTAACACAAGATCCCCCACTGTCCTGATTTGTGCGTCTGAAAAATGACATTTTTTGTGTCAGAAGACATGTGTCCTGTGAAAAATGGGCCCAATATGTATCTTGGTGATGATGAGGCGAAAGAATCGGACATAATTTGTGCTCATGTTCATTTCTCTGGTAAGAATGAATGGACTAAAGACTGCTTCCTGTCTCCTAACGGGGCGGGGCTGTGGTGAAAACCATGTGACACTGATACAGGAAATGGTCAGTGAGAGGTCTCGCTTCTTACTATTAACTGTCTCTGAGCGTCGTTTCAAACAATGTAGGAAACAATAATACAATTTATACATGTAAATGTACACTTGTACATACATAACATAAGATTTAAAAAATAAATACAAATAGAGGGGTGAAGTAATAGGAAGACATAGGAAGGGAGAAAGTTTATAAAGAAAAATTCAGAGTTTTGAAAAAAAGGTTCATTTCAATTTTAGATTCTTGTTACTTCAAAGTTTTTCTAGTGCATTTACATTTATGGATAAAATATTTACCCAACAAAATAAAAAAATACAAAATAATTTTTCTGTCTGTTTCAATGTCATTTTTTCATATTAAAATTTAACATCCTTTGAGAAGGTGACAAATAGATAAGCTGCTATAACCACAGAGGACTCAATTTTCATCAACATAAACTTAAAATTTCTGCAAAATCTGGCTTGTTCCCCTCAGCTGTAGGCTGCATCAGAAAATAACTGATGGTTGTTATCAAGTCAAATTCAAAAAAGGACAAATATTTTTAAACATCCTGCATGA
>JAPQLA010000022.1:3963576-3974719 GCA_029822935.1 Naso vlamingii
ACCGTGCACTTCATGAAAAACAACAAAAACAACCACTACTGCTAAGTTATAATCTTCACTTCCTACCAAAGTTCTCCTGCTAACATTAGTCTTACTGAAGTCCTGATTGTTCACACTGAGCAGCGTGTGGGCACACACACTTCTGTATGCCTGCTCTGTGTCATGTGACACTTCAATACAAACACTTCTCAACAAAAAAGCAGAAACCCTTCCAAGAAAAAGATAAACACCTGGTACTGAAAAGGTTCATCGAATTTGATTAATCGTTTATTTCACGATATTTTTAAACGCAGTTCAAATAAATGGGGAGGAAAATTTCAAACAGCTCCCCTTCATCACAGAGGCCTGTAACCTTGGTGAGTCTATTTTAATATTCATTTAACACACTGACAGCTGGACTTTATGCCATTTATTGAATCTTGTGACAAAATCACTTTAAAGCTCTTGACGTAAGCTCTACGAAAGACAGACTGAGACTGTTTAGATATGATGTTATATGATATGTTTGATATGATATATTGGATATATGATATACTGTGCAATGTCGTATTGACTTTGCACAGCAGTCTTAATATAAAGACCTCCTGACATACTGTATTCTATTGATTGGATCATTGATTGGGATGCAGGTCTTTCATTGTATTTTGAACTTGTTCATTTTAATTTTACTGAACAGTTTATTAATATTTGATCCTAACAGATTTTATTTTGAATGTACAGTTATGAAGTTCCCTAGATTTTTTTAATATAACGTACGAAGATATTAATTCTCTAAGGAGATGTTACTTTGTGCATGTTATTACTGTTGTTTATCACAATATACCTCCATGTGTCTTGGATCTGACAGGACATTGTACTTGTCTAACTGTAAGTACCTTGACATAGTTCACTGTATGATGAATTGCACACAGAACGACTACTGGTAGCTGGTTGCTTTCTACAAGCAGCATCCTGGGACTGATTGAAACATTTGTTGGTCATTTGAACAAAATGATAGTGCTGTTATTATGTAGCCAAGGATTCCCTCTATTTTACCATATAAAGCCTCTGTGTGTTCCCATATTTTCTCATACACGCTGTGCTTTTTCTCTTTTAGAAGCTAGCTAGTATAAGTTTTGTGAAGTTGCAGAAGGCCAAAGCTGAAAAATAAGCTACATCTTCCTCCTGTAGTTCAGTAAACACAGCTTATTTCTGTCAGTCACTGCAGCTTCATGGGTGAAGCAAATTGGATTTTAACTTGTGACCTGTGATTGGACGGGTCCTGTCTATATAAAGAGCAAAAGTCACGTGAAAAATCTGATTATCAGTCATGTTTTCAATCAGCCGTAGAAGGATAAAATCTGTGCAGAGGTGGGATAAAATCCCATTATCTGTTCCTTTGTGATTGCAGCCTGTCTCTCCACAGTGTGTCTGTACCTACTGACCTGCATTGTAACTTGGACCACATATCTATGGAGCCATGAACTTGTTTTTCTCTATTTATTTATTAAAATAGATTGAAGCAATAGGAGGAATGTGTGCAGTGTGCTGATTTCTATTGCAGATATTGTGCAGTGTATTTCCTCACATTCACCAAATACTAGATATTAACTTCTCAACAGGGTCATTGTATGTCATGATCAGGAATGTCATTGGTAACTTAAAGTTTTTTAATCACACTAATCACATTCTGCTATTTTGTCCCTTCCACACACCCTTAGTCAAGCCTCTGCAGTGGTTTCCTGTTTCCTAATGGCAGAAAGAAAATAACAATACACTTCTGAATGGCTCGCATTTTCTTTTTTGTTATTTGCCTTCCTCTTGAGTTCAAGTCGATATCATTCATTTGACTGCAGAGCAGTCAGCAGAGCTTGCAGACTGCAAATTAGCTTAGCTCAAACACTGGTAGTCAATGGGAAGTGCTAGCCTGCCTCCATCTAAAGTCATCAGATAAACTTTCCAACAACTCTAAACGGTCCTGTGTGCTTGTTGTGATTTGTTTATTTACCATGTTATGCTATTTTTAGACTCAGATTAGCACTTTGCGTCATTTCAGAATGAAATATGTACTGAAAGTAAACCGCAGGACGCATGTGCAAAACACCGCGGATGTGTTTGTAAGTAGGTCAACAAAACAAAACGTCTGTTAAAAAATTAAAGCGACATAAAGTGCTAATCTGAGTCTAAAAGTAACAATGTGATACATAAACTAATCACAACAAGCACACAGGACCGTTAAGAGTTGTTACACAGTTTATCTAATGACCTCAGTCAGAGGCAGGCTAGCACTTCCCATTAGCTACCAGTGTTTGAGCTAAGCTAATTTGCAGTAGGTGAGCTCTGCCCGTCTCTTCCAGTTGACAGTTGATTCCAAATCAAGTTACACTAGTAAGAATTGCTTTACATAGTTAAAACGGACTTAAAAACTGCTGTGAAATGCAAAATAATAGAATTTTAAACATGCAATAAATAATGTGATTAATCACAATTAAATATTGAAATTCTACAATTCATCGAGATTTTTATAAAATATCATTTGACAGCCCTAGTTAACACACTGTGTATGTTGGAAAATGTGCACCACTGAAACACAATATCAACTGAAAAAATGATGGCTAATAGCTTACACACGAAGCACAGAGCGAAGGAAGATTTGGGGGTCAATATGAGTCCACATTTAATTTTTCCCTTAAAAACTAAACGCATTCTAAAAAAGTTGGGACGTTGTAAAAAATAAATGATCAGTTAGCGATAAATTGTAAGGAAATCAAGCTTATGGACTTCACAAAGTTTTCTGAGCCCATGTAATAACATCTTTTATACAGTCTTGTATTTCTCACCATGCTTTTTACTGAACGACTGAGCCTTTGGAGGATGCTGCTTTCATATCCCATCGTAACACTTTCAGCTGTTACCCATAAACCTGGTTACTGTGAAAAATAGAAACATGTTACTGGCATCAAATTGAGAATATTTATAAAATCAGTCAAGTTGATGGAGTAAAACATTAAATATATTTGTTGTACTGTTATATATTTTTGTGTGGCGTCCCAGCTTCTTTGGAATCAGGGTTGAAGTAATTTAATCTGACAGAGTTTCTCAGCCCAAAATACCTGAGGCAACACTTTTCTGATCCATAATAGTAAGTAAAATGTTCATTAGAGGACTAACAAAATATATGTACTAAATTGCCAGCACAGTGTTGCACTGATTACTGGAAAAAATTATGTTTAATAGAGCGAGTGGTGGAAAAAACATTCAATTTCTGAGAAGGAGAAAAATCACAATGTAAAACACTCAACTTCAGGTAAAAAGTCTTACAATGCCTCTGTTTCTGAACTGAAATTGGGATCATAGGATGATTTCCTATAAATTTATCTTCACAAAATTCAGAACAAAACACACACACACACACAGAGTTTTGTTTTGCTATACTTGCAAGAACACTCACTGACATAATGCATTTTCTAGCCCTTTACCCTAACCATCAAAACTAAATGTCCAACCCTAACCCTGACCTTAACCTAAACTTAATTCTAACCCTAAAAACAAGTCTTAACCCTCAAAAAGCCTGGCAACAAAGTGAGGCCCAAAATGTCCTCACTTCAAAAAAAGACCTCACGCTGTTAGTTAAAAACTCGTGCTGGTCCTCACTGAGGTGCAGATATAGGAACACACACACACACACGCACAAACACACTCACACACAGAGGTTTTATGACTGTATGAGGAAGTCTCAGAAATCTGTCAGCAGTCTGAGGCCAGCGGACAAAGCATGTTGAGTAAAATGTAAAAAAGGTGTATAGTGCCTCCTGGTGGCAGTAAAGAAAATCTAATCTGCCAGCAGTGTGAAATCGTACCCCTCATGTCAGCACTAATGTGGGCCGAACTACTGTTTACGGTCAGTCACCAGAACATTGAAATGAACTGTAAACTGCACTCAGACTACAGTCTTTATTGATTCTTGAAGGTATTATTTATTATTAATTTCTTGTTATTGTGTTGGCTGATTGTTTTCCTTGGAAAGTTTCTTAGACCGTAGTTACATCATACCCTGACACTGATCCTTTGTGCGGTAAATGCATAACAGTGCTCGCAAATCTCTGTCATATGCTTTGGGGATGATCTGAATTTGATCGATTTTGGTTCTCATTCTTTGATTTATTTTTAGAAATATACTTAAAAATATATCTCTCCTTCCCCCCTCGTTGCTTTTTTTGGTGTGACCCAAGAAAACATATTTATATCTACACATCAACATAAGACTCTTGCATTTTCCTCTTTATTGGCATGGAGTTTGATATTACTCAACTGGAAGAATGCTTCTCCACTCACCCACACTCATCTGTAATATTATGTCTAATCTCAAGCTAGAGAAGATCAGACACACTGTGAATAGTCCCCTTCAGAACTTTGAAAGGACCTGAGATGCTTTTATGACATTTGTAGTGAGCTACGAATGAGGTAGACAACAGTTAGACTCCTGCTGTTCTGTCTGGTCTTCGTGTTTTTGTTTTTTTCATTTGTTTGCTTCTTGATTGTCTTTTTCGTTAAGATGAGATCATCTTTTTCTTTTATAGTTCACGTGTGGTGTTATGTATGTTTCGATTCATGCTGTTTGTTACATTTATTTTTTGTATCTGCCTATGCTCTGGATGTACTGAATCTATCCACAATTGTGCCTTTAATTAATGTCAACATACATCTTGGAAAATTCAATAAAAATTACTTTGAAAGGAATGTTTGTTACCCTCAGGTCTCTCTTGGAAAAGAATCTCAATGAAAATGCCAGATTAAATAAAGTTTTAATAAATCCAACCATAAAAATAATACATTCCTAATAGCAAAGCACACAGCTGGTCTTTGGTAGCTCCTCAACACTTTCACTGCAAACAACATGGTGCATAGTTTACTGCACTCATCTCAAGTAATAGATGTCCAACGGTCCTATGACCATTCTGTGAATATATTAAGGTCCAGTGTGGAGGACTTTTAGGAATCAAGTGGCAGAAATAGAATCATGAGTATCGTGATTCATGAATCAGCTGAAAATAACAATGACTGTGTTGTCGTTGCTCTAGAATGAGATTTTAATTTCTACATTTAGAGTGGATCTTCTTTCATAGAGTCCGCCATGTTTCTACAGTAGTTAATTGCAATCTGAAACCTCACCACTTCATGTCACTAAATCCTACACACTGGTCCTTCAAAGAATCAGTAGAAACAGTATCATCAAGGGAAGGCACAAGTGCAACATTTTCTCCTCACTGTTCCACCAGAGTCCAATGTCAGTTTGGACAACAAAGTGAATTTAGCACAGTAACGGATAATAAACTTATTATTGTACAACATTTATGAATAAATGTGTAAAATACTCCACTGTAAAATTCCTCACATCTCTCAATGAGAACTTAGCTACTTCAGTTTTTTTCCACTCAAACTCACTGCCACCACATTTTCGCTAAAAATGAACTGCAAGTTTAAGATCCAAGCTGTTTTCTTCTCCATCTGATTGAGTCACAAAATAAAGTGAAGACTTTCTAAAAATCTAGCTAAAATAACTGATGATATTGGCCACATGGGGGCAGCACAATAAGTCCTGAACACAACTTTAGCAAACTGTATCATCCCTTCATAAAGCTGATGAAGAAAAATCACTAAAAAATAATCTGCACTTATTTTCACTTTGACCCAACATGGATGAACATCAGCACTCATTTATGGTTTCGACCAACGTTCAGCATATACATCCAACATTCACTCTAGTTTTTATGGAGCCCAGGAGGTGACATGGACGTGTTTATTGTTTTTAAAACGCACGGATGTAGGTTTTATTAATAGTACATGCATTTTATTGATTGTATGCGGGTTTTACTCCTCCCGTTAGAAAGGATGAGGTGTTTTCTATGCCCGTGGGTACGGCACAAGCACTGAGCCCAAGTTGAGTCTGGTTGAACTTCCATGCATTGTGCAAAGACTGCACAGTGACCCTCACACTGCGCCCAGCTCTGTGTGGCTCAGGCCCGCTCTTGCATTGTGCAACACAATGAACGGGGAAGGGGGCGCACACTGCGCACACGGTTTCCTATCTGCAAAGGGCTTAAAACGTGCATTTTTTTTTTTAAATGCGTGGGCATTTTTTATTTTGTGTGCACATTTTATAAACTGCACATGCATTTTATCAATTGAACATGCATCTTTTGATTTGCACGCATGTTTTAGTCCTACTTTGCATACCGTTTTACTAAAACATGAGCGGAATTTAAGGATTTGGTGTGCGCTGTGCTCACTGCTGGGTATGGTGCAGATCTTGCGCCCAAGTTAAAAATTTTGGGTGCAGGGCACATGGATGGCAAGCGCTACTCTCACGCTCTCTTCAGCTCGATGGCGGGCACATTCGCTCTTGCACCGGACAACACATAGGCAATGAATGGTTTGACAGCAGAGGCAGAGTTTGCACATCCTATTTGAAATGGCCTTTATGTTGCATGCTTATTATTTATTTGTAAAACATACATGCAAAACTAGAAAACGCACGTGCAGTTTAAAAAAACCCACACATCCTGTTACCTCCCGGGCTCCGTACCTTTTAGTTCTTTTTATTTTCTTGAGGCCTGGAGCAAAAATCTGTTTCTCCCGCTGATAAATGCTCCACTGCTTGCTAGCTAGATGCTAACTGTGTCTATATGGTGCTCAGTGCTGACAGTGTACAGTAGCTTTTTAGATATTTAAAACAAAACAAAACAAAACAAAAAACTGCTGAATACAGGTTGCTGAGAGCAGCCAAAGTCGAATAAACAGTAAAGTTGTGGGTAAATTTGAACTAAAAGATGCCAAAATGGTCTGTGGAGCTGTTGTGATAATTCCATGCTAGTTTATGGAATCCAATCATGTCACAAAAACATTGATTTAAGAGCAACTTTCCTTTATATTTCTTGCTTTTTGTCTTATGACAGACACTCCAAAGATGATCCTGTCCTCCTGAACACAAACGTTAGCTTATCAATGAGCATTCTGTCAAGTTCTCTGATTTTTTATTGTCTGACCAGGCCAGTAATATGCAATCCTCTCCTGTCTGTTTCCTTTTACTGTAAATACTGATTTTATGTATTGTAGCCTTGATGATTTCACAAGAGCTTGTTAGCTTTCCCTCACAATCCAAACAAACAAGGAGAAATAGTTTTCCTTTCTAAGCCATCTGTACATTTAAACAATACATTTTGTTTGCTGTCTAATATTTGAGTTAAAATGCTTTCAGCTGCTGTTGTAAGTGAACTTGCAGTGTACATGTATTATGAGTGTGCACTTCACAGGGCGTGCATTGCAGAAGCTCTGTGTCAAGTAGCGAGAGACTCAGAAACACTTGGAAAGTACACAGGGGGAGCATCAGGGGGAAAGCTGTGTAGATTGTAGGCCCTGCAGGAAAACCAAAACCTCTCTCCTGTCTGGACCCACACAACACTGAGGTTAGTACTGTATCTTCAGGTTGTAGCAGCTCGGCACAGGACAACGTAAAGCACCACACGAACACTTTGAAACACAATCAGGACTCTTCAGAATTCGGCTAAAAGAAAAGAAAGAAAAGTTGTCATAAAGATAACAGAGAACAATAAAATGCTGAATGGTGAATTATTTGGAGGTTCACCTGCTCTCTCAAGGCATGCATGGATGTGTACTCGATATGCTCTCTCTCTTTTCGGATCCAGTCCGGCTCATCAGGGATCAGAACCACCAAAACCACCTTAACCAAGATCAGCACATGCTGCGAACAAACACAGAGGTAAAAATGTCAGGCAAACGCATCCGGATGTGTTTTTTTACAAACTAATGCCCGGGACACACATCTTGCATCTACCTCTGTAGCGCATCTGCGTCTCACTTGCAGTTGTTGTTCTCACATGCAGCCTCTGCTGCGTCTGCTGCAGTGCTGCTTCTGCCAGCCCTGTCTCTCTACAAAGAGTTTTCCTTTGATAATCCCCATTGATTTGACAGCATTTCGTGTCATTTTAAGATAAATTCAATTCATTTTAAGTTTAGACAGAAATCTGTGTGCCTGAAAGTGTAAAAAAATAAAAAAAGGTTTCACAAATAAATTTTTAAATGAAGAAATTCTCTGCGTGTAAATGCTTGTGGGTGCTTTTATTTTCGAAGACACACCAGAAATGTTAAAAACTACAGTGAATGTTGTTGATATGATGTCAATATGACTGTCAACAGGTTATTTCTATGTCTATTTTTGCAGAGAACCACGTGCCTCTCGCTGAAAAAAGCAGCGAACCTCCTGAGCTGAAGCATTGGGTCGCTGTCGGTGTGTGTCCCACCATGTGTCTCTGGCGTTTGTCTCTGGTGTGTGTCTCTGGTGTGTTGTGTGGCTGCTTGAATCTGTTTTAATGGGTGCCAAATAAATAAGCAGACATGCTGCTGACATGGACGCAGCACTGATGCAGCATGTGTGTTCTAAGTATATAAGTTCTAAGCCTCTCTGTTCCTTCTTACCTCCACAATAACAGCCAACATCAGGACGTTTGTGCCGCTCATGCCCCCCTCCTGCAACAACTCTTGTAACCGTGGTGACAGCAGCAGCAGCCAGCAATTGGACACAACAGAGACAAAACTCAGGACCTCGAAAGCAATCTGAAACACAAGACAATCACATGAGCTGTTCATTCACAGATGGCCGAGTGTGACACTGAATCTCACTGCTATTGTGCTTTGTGTTTTTCTGCTGACCTGCCACACGCCCATGTTAGACACGGGCGCTGAGAAGGGTTTGCGGAACAGTTTGCACATCTTGTAGGCGTCCGATCGGATCTCCGTCAGGTTGTTGATGAGCAGCAGTACAGCAGTCAGAGGATACACGCAGGAGAAAAGACTCAAATACCCAAACTGCACCAGGAGCTCGATGTATTCTGAAAACAAACCCTGTGACAAAACAAGAGGCTGTCACACTCACAGTAACGACCCCTCCCTGGTTTTAATGCACTTTTTCTCAATGCTGTAGACTCACAGGGAAAGCAGGCAGTTTGCTCTGGTTCCTAAATTTGTCCTCCTCTGGGTCATCTTCTTTTTCTGTCCTGTGGGGGGCGCTGATGAACCGGTCCACCAGGAAAGGAATGACCACCTCTGTCACCTGGTTCACCAGCTGGGTCACTATCAGCAAAGACGCTAGACGCTTCAGACAGAACAAGAGAGTGTGTGTATTTATTGTTGCTGAGGCAGCAATAAATTACGACAGAAAAATTGGGACATGTTAATGACATTGACACGGATGTGCAAGTCGCTTTAAGGCTACATCCACATTGTTGCGTCTCAAATTTAAGACGAAGCAAATTTGGCGCGTTTGAGTCTTGTATCCTCATCAACCCGGCATCTCAGCAGCTCAAAGACGGAGCAGTTTAGAGACGATCGAGCCACCGTTTTATTTTGAAGACTGCAGCGTGGCGTCTCATTGTGGTCAGGCACAGACAGACGGGTTGGAAACACCAGCACGGACACCCTTTGCGATTGGTCACACCCAAGTCACGTGACTATTTTACTTAAGACAACAAGCATGTATGTATCTGTGAGCCTTGACTGCCCAGCGTTATTTCGACATGGGTAACAAATTTCAGGTGTTGCTGACCTTGTTGTCTCTGCTAGCAGCTGCTGTGCACTTAAATTCTGCATTTTATCATGATGCTACTGCTTACATGTGCAGGAGGAAAGATATTCAGCGAACTGTGACAGTTCTTGTGTTCTGTGGCGCTATCAGCCCTACATGGATTGGTACAACTTTATAAATTGGGTTGTGGTTTCAGAGGAATGTCGATAAAATTTTAGCATGTCAGTCCAGATCGGTCCTGATCGACCTGAATTAAAAACTGTGTCCGCAAGTGGACGGAACAACAACAATGCAGGCACTCGAGGATGTTTTCACATCCTGCACATTGTGTAAACGTTACTTAAGTAATGAGGGAAGACTCCAGAAAAACGCCAATGCATTTGGATTTTCCTGACAAGTTGGAGCCAGATTAACGTTACATCAAAACAAATTTTACAGAGCCCAGAGTACAGGAATTTATCATCGGTGAATTATGTCACAATGTCTGAGAGTTTTTGACTGCAAAAACTATGAAGTAAAACAACTGCTTTCTAATTGCACAGACTGGATAACAGAAAGAGGAAACACCCTGAATGAGCATGTGCTGTGTGACATTGAGTGGTCATGTGATCTGCATGTAGTTTGGCTGGAGAGTAAAGCTGCTACGGAGCTTACACCACACATATGGACGAGGAGTGTCTTTGATTTAAGACTCCGTCTTAACTCTAAGATGCAGCAATGCGGATGTATCCTACGTCAACTTACAGAATCAATAACTCTTGACTCAATATGTTTCCCTGATTTACATAAAAACAAGAATAAGATAAAGTTCTCCCAGAAACATGTGTGCTAGATTTCCCAGTGCCATGGTCGAAAACGTAGGGCCAAGTTTTTGGCTCTTGATTCACATGAAGCGTTAAAATCAGGTTATCTCGGCCTCTGATTAACAGAAATGTACAAAATCACTGCAGAACCTGCTGGAAGAAACTGACCAGTGCAAGAGATCAGCTCTCACCTTACGCAGCAAAGGCACATCCTGCTTGTAGAAGGCAATATGGAAGAGCACTGCAAAGTAGTTGAAGAAGGTGAACTGAAAGGGAGAGAGAGAAGAGTTTGATATAAGAAGCTGTTGGGAGAAGAGAGTGTACGAGCTGATGGTTGAGGAGAGGAGAGGAGGAACTGACCACCAAGACTTTGGCTGTCAGGTGGTTCTCAAAGGATGACTCCTCTCTGTGGTTCTCTAAAAGGAAATCTAACGTTAACTGATGGCTAATCATGAGCATTTTGAGCAGAGTTATGGTGGAGACCCACAGGATCAGTGGTTTTGACACTTCCAGTTCACTGTCTATGTAGGACGCCGTGCAATGCATTCTGGTAGCACCGCTGTGCATTTCAAGAGACGAGGTGTTGCATTGGCCTCTCCACAGTTGCGGTCACCATCGCTGCAAACTCTTGTCCACACTTTTAAACTTCATCAACTGCATGGCTTATTTCTCAGTGAGCAACGAGCAAACAGCTGATCGCTTTCATTTTTTTCAGTGAAGATGTCCTAACCGGCACCGAGTGACAGCGAACAGCCGCAGC
>JAPQLA010000022.1:4032362-4045339 GCA_029822935.1 Naso vlamingii
ACAAAAAGATCTTTACACGTGGTCTGCTGGAATAATACACAACATTTAAGGGGTAAATGTGTGTTTTAGGAAATTAAAACAACATAAAGGCAAATCTAAAAAAAATAATCAGTTTAAATAATCTCTTCACTCTTGTAGGTTTACAAATGAAAAAAGTTTTATTCGTTAGTGCTGTGTGTAATCGAATGCTACATACATACATACAGATAATCTTAGCATGAATGTACATGAACTGTACGTTGCCACAAAGTTTTTGTCTTTTCTTCTTTTTTTTTTTTCAACATCATTCACATAAACTACGGTACAATTTGAAAACGCTATAAGAGGGAACAGTTCTGTGATGGGGGAGCACCAGTTCCCACGGACAGAACACAGGAACTAACACAGCAAGCATGCAGAGAGCGAGAGACACCAGGGTCTGACCGGGTCATTCACTGGAACGCAAAAGAAGAGAGGATGGCGGCTGGGCAAACTGGTGACCAAACTGACGTTAACCACTGAAACCATCAGTGTAAACAAAGAAGGGCGGTTCATTCAATTTGTGCTTGTACAGGAGATTTCCGTCTGTTTATCTGACTGCTTGCTGGATTTGGATTTTTTTTTTCTTTTTTTTGGTCTAAATTTGATCAAGATTTGACAAGTTCCGCCTCTCTGGGCAGTACTCCATAACAAACAAGATAAATGCATGAATACTAACAGCTAAACGGAGGCTGCAGTTACTTCAGGCTTTGAACACACACAGTACTTTCATCATTATTACACATGTTCAGTCTACTGTCAACACCTCACAGTATGTGCACCTGGAGTGACCACTTTTCATTATACACATCTAATTATGTGTCAGCACCAATAACAGGTTAAAAGTCCTTGAGCACTTCCTGGCAATGATGAGCCGACCTACGTTTACTTCTGATGTTGTTTTGTGGCCGTTATTTCACTTTTATTCGGCTGTTTAACAGAATATTTCTCTGTGTGCAAATTGTTGATTGTGGGATTTGGCTTCAGACTCAATTCAACAAAATGAAAGTGGTGTTAAAAACACAGCCAGCATTACTTAAAAAAACAAGGCCCTGGTCTCTCCCTTTAGGAATATAGATATTCATGTCAATTTAAAGAATATTCATTAAAAAAATATCAACAAATGTGAAACCATAAAAAAACATACAGTACTTCTTTACTTTAAGTCCAAGCTGTTCTCAAAGTTTTATAATGCCAGTCAGAAAATAAAATAAAATTAAAAAAAACAAAACAAAACCCAAACAACATATGATGGGTGATGGAACTGACCACCTGACCTCACATGATGATGATAATGAAGGACACAGACATGAAGCAGGAGGGGAGGAAGAAACAGAGGCACCTCTGCCTCCTTTTAAGGCTAAAACCAAAAGTATTGCAAGCCAAAAAATAAAAAAAGTCACTTCTATCTCCTTGGCCTCCACATTATTCAGTCCTTTTCAATACTGCACTCAAACCATGAATCAACAGGGAACGATGGGCAGGGGGAGGCAAGAGAGATGAAAAGGAACAACAGTGATCATAGCTGACATGAAACACAACTAATGTTCAAGCCTCTGAAGAATCTCATAGCATTCAAAGAAGAGGAAGGGATCAGTCACTCTGGTATAAAGCCACTCCGACCGACACAACGGCAACCTTAACGCAACATTTCACAAGAAAAACAGTACTAATATTCCTCTCAAAATTTGGAAAATATTTAACACAAAGTGCAGGTTCATCCTGCAAAAAAACGCTCAGACAGACCAGAAAGTTTAGTAAATTTTTAAGAAGGCGCAGGTCTGTTGAAACACTTTGAATACAATTCTCTACAATCTGAATTTCCATGTTTGACAGAATATTGATCATATTCACACACACACACGCACGCACACACACCGTGCTCTTTGAGAGTCCCTGCAACACACTGATACAATCACTACATGGACTACAAAAACAGAAGAGCATTTGTCAAAACATGTCACATGGTAAAAAGTCGCCAGAATACAAAAACAGTTCTCACATACCATTTTTAAGAAAGACAATTCTGACATTTTCATCTAATCTGGCCAAGTACACTCACATCCATAGTATGTACAGACTGAGAGAGTGAGTGTAATGTTCAGATGTAGACATTTTCAGGACACATAAGCCTAACAGCACTGAAATCTGCTGGATTATGACAAGTATTTTAGTGTGAAATATATATTTCTATATAAATCTATGATGAAGTGTGGGATTGGTGTTGATAATCAGGGTTTTTATTGGTTAACTTCACTGACGGTTAGTCCACACACTCTTGAGAGCAGGTGCTGTTTCATACTGGTGTTTTGGTACAAACAGGTGCAGATAATAAAACCATGGCCTAAACATCCTTGGAATCATTTCACTATAGGATATTAAATCCCACAACTCCTCCCACAACAATTCCCTTCACATATGCGTAGGAGCTTACCAGCTACTTCATAAATAATAAATGTAAAAATACTAAAACTCAGAGGAATGTGAAAGGGAGCTGGGCCTGGACCAAGCGAGTCAATAACACTGTTTCTGTGGTGCCGTGGGCTGATGAGAACCCAAAGCATTTGAAGTCATCCTTTCCAAAGGAATCAGAGTGAACGTGTTAGTCAAACTTTACCATCCTTTGATCCTTAACAGCGACAGGCTGAGATGGGAGGGCAACGCAAAACAAAGCAGAGATGAGGTGAGGACGGGGGGGAGGGAGAAACTGAAGAGCGAGGGAACTGTGATGCGAGGGAGATGGAGAGAGGAAAACAAAACCAAAACAAAGGAATGATCCCCCTCTAGTGGACACTACAGCAGTCAACACAGTATTTTCGGCACAGTCAGTTAAGGTGAAGATTCGCTCCTGTTGAACCATTTGGTTAATTTAACAACAACAAAACTCTTTCATTTATAAGACAATGACAGGACATTTCTGTATATTTTTATATATATATATATATATATATATATATATATATATATATATATATATATGTAGAGAGAGAGAGAGAAAATTCAAATGTTCCCTCACTGTCTTATAAATGAAAGTGTCAGTTAAGCTTTTTTTTTTTGTTTTGTTGTTAATTTAACCAACAGGAGCGAATCTCCACCTTAACTGTGTTGAAAAAACTGCTGACTGCTAGATATACAGAGATATACAGATCTCTATCTGTCTATCTATCTATATATTATATATATACACACACACACACACACACACGTATGTGTAGATAGATATATAGATACATAGACAGATAGATTTAGATATATATCGATATATTGATAGAAAAAATATATCATATATCCATATATTGTAGCCTCTTCACTGCTGTCAGCTGTTTGAGTGTGAGCTGAGAAAAAGGGGAGAGAATGTGTATAAGAAGAAAAAGAAGTGAGACAAAAAGAAAAGCTACGAGACAGAAAAAAGCCTCACTGAGGAATGACATGGAATGACAGGGTCAGAGTGTGGATGGGCTTTGGGCAGGTTAGTAAAGCAATAAATTCCTGATGTATCACTGATCAGAATGAATGCATTTTTTATGAACAGGACTGTCCTGCAAACGTGGTGATAGGCTGTATATACTGTATAGCCTACAAGGGATACACAAGAGGAAAAAGTTTTTGATTTATATGCACTGGGGCACAGGGTAACCCCCTCCATCGGCTGTGTGCTGCACTGTGTGATCCTGCAAAGAGCCCAAGTCACTGAAACGCTCGCCACACCAAACACACTTGAACTGGCCCTCTCTGGAGTGTGTGCTCTGGTGTTTGGTCAGGTGCTCGCGCTGCTTGAAGCCCTTGTTGCAGTGGTCGCATTTGTACGGTTTCTCCCCTGTGTGCACGCGCCGGTGCCGGTTCAAGTCTGACGAGTATTTGAAACGTTTCTCACAGTCAGGGCACTTCAGTGGCTTTTCCCGCGATGGGTCGCAGCGGTGCTGGACGAATTCTGAAGAGGAAAGGAAGCGTCGGTCGCAGAGTGAGCACTTGAGGGGCTTCTCTTGGCAGTGAGAGTTTTGATGACGCTGTAATGTGGAACTCTTCTTGTAGCCCTTCCCACAGACGTCACACTTGTACGGCTTGTCAGGCGAGGTGTTGGACGTCTCGCCACACTTGTGTCTGAGCAGCTCTCCTGATTGGCTAAACTCTTTCTGGCATGAGGCGCATTTGAACAGGTTGTCCATGCCGTGAACATGCTGGTGGTAGAGGAGGTGAGAGGGCTGCATGAAGCCTTTGTCGCACAGATTGCATTTGAATGGCCAATCAGTCGGGTCTTTGTGTGTGCGTCGGTGGCGCACCAGTGCGTATTGCTGCTTAAAGCTCATCTGACACTCGTCACAGTGAAAGGGACGCTCCTCTGAATGCGTGCGCTCGTGTTGGCGAAGGTCAGACGGCCGTTTGAAACCCTTACCGCATGTGGCACAGCGGAATGGGCGGGAACCTTGTGGGTGGCAGGGGTGGTGGAGGAGCTCTGACGATTCTTTGAAGTGCAGCTCACATAAATTGCATTTAAACAAGTGCTCACCAGAATGCACATACATGTGGCGCACAAGGTGGGAGCGGTGCTTGAAACTCTTTTCACAAACGGCACACTTGAATGGGCGTTCACTGCTGTGTGTCCGTTGGTGGTGCTGTAGGTGTGACGACTGGCTGAAGGCCTTGTCACAAGTGTCACATTTGAAGGGCTTCTCTCCCGTGTGCACCCTCTCATGCCGTGTGAGTTCTGACAGGTGTTTGAAGCCCTTCTGGCAAACAGAGCATTTGTACGGCCGGTCTCGGGCCGAGGGGAAGGGCAGAATGGATGAGCTGCTGCTGGCTGACGCCCCATCGCTGCTGGGCTGTTGGGCATTATTTGAGTTGGGTGTGACGTTGCCAGAAGAGCCGGGGCGGTAGGTCTTCTCACATATCGAACACTTCATTGGGTTGGTGCTGTTATGGGATGTGTGATGCTGGGCTAGAGAGGTGAGCAGGGAGAAGCCCATCTTGCACACCCCACACACAAACGGTTTCTGCTCAACCTGAACGCACTGGTGTTCTAGCAAGTCTGTCGCCTGGTGAAAAATCTTCATGCACTGGGTGCACTGGAATGACCTGTCCTGATTCACCATGCACTGGTGCTCGTGTGGGTTGGCCAGGTGGGAGATATCGTGTCCACAGGCTCCACACTTGTGTCCTCCCTCTGACCCTACCTGTAGGGAGGTCTGCTGGGCCTGGGCGGGGTGCTGCTGCTGCTGACCGTGCTGCCCGCCTCCATGCTGCTGGCTCCCGCTGTGCTGCTGGCCGTGTTGGCTGTGCTGTCCATGCTGGTTCTGCTGCTGTAAAGATGTAGCATCTGGCTGCAGTACAATGCCGTACACAGCACAGCCCAGTGTGTTCTCGGCTCCTGGAGGGATGGTGTGGACGACTTGAGGTGGAGCAACTGCATGCTGCTGCCAGGCCTCTGTCATGCGGGCTCGGGAGTAGGGATTGAGTTTGGCAGCTGGAGTGGCCCAACTGCAACAAGAAAGAGAGACGGATACATATTTAAATAATGAGCTAAAGGCTTCAGAGTGTGTTAAAACAGGCTTTCTCAAACTTTTTTATGTCAGGGCCCAGTAATGTGTGGCCCTCACCCTCTGGGGCCCACGCAAGTAATTTTTCAGGGAAAGAGTTGCTATTTATATATTTAGAGGGGATGCCGTGAACCAGCAGGTATTGCTCCGTGGCCTGGTGCCGGTCTACGGCCCATAGTTTGAGAAACACTGTGTTAAACAACAACAACGACAACAAATAACAGGGCAACAAACTCACTCCATCTCAGTAGAAGCGGCAAGGGTGTTTGGTGAAGAAGCTGTGCAGGAGGATTTGATGGCAGGAAAAGTGTGGCACACTGAAGATCTGTGCAGAGAGACGGAGGAAAATCCTCTATTTTCACGTTATCCTTGGCTTTCAAGTGGTATCTGTATGACAGAGAATCGAGGTGAGTTAAAATTTCAACAAGCAGTAAAAAGACACTTCAATGAAAACAGCAATTTATAACTTTGGATTTAAGTAATGTTGAATTTCCAACATCCACCGATCTAACAGACACTACACCCTGGTCCAAAAAGAGCATGTGTAGCAAATGCTTTCCAAAAATGTAGAGAGACAGCAAATTGGCTGATATGATATGATGCACCTGTGCAAACTCAGCAGGAAGACTTTAACGTTGTGTAATATTTCAGGACAGGTGGCATTGTTTACTGCTGGGTTCAGCATCTCCAGCGAAATATCAGAGCAGATCCTTCATTTCTGTTGACTGAACAACTTTGACAGAGGATAAAACGCTGGTGATAGTAACAGGTAAAATTGACAAAACGTGTTTACATCACATTTCTTTTCCAAAAAGCACAATCAAGCACATGAAGACTCTGAACATTGTTGACATCGCTAAAAGCACCACAATACAATGAACTGTAATTATAAACAACTTGAAAATTGGCAACATTCATGAACACATGAACACTCAGCAACTAGGCACTCATTAAAATTCACATTTGGACACAAACCAGCGCGTCAACATTTGTTTACATCTTCATCATGCTGTTGATGTAGTCCGACCCCTGTCTGTGCAGAAATCCAAATGCTCAACGATTCGCGGCAAAATATAAAAGTGGAAGGCATCGTCTGCGCATCATAACGTTTTTCGTTTCCAAGCAAAGATCACTGTTATCAGGACAGGATAGCTAGTGAGCTAACATTAGCCTAGGCACTCGCTACCGCAGCTACAGAGGTGCAGGAAAGAGCTAACGTTAGCAGGCTAGCATCGGGAAGATAATAACGTTAGTTTCAACCGCTGCAGAGCCGGAGACAATGTTTGTTCGTAAGGGGTGCATGTAAACAGTGATGTGAAATTTCGCATTCACATACCTGGAGTGTCCATTCAAGCCTACTCAATATCCCCGAAAAATGTCAGTCTGAAGTAGGTTAGCTACTCCCCCAGATAAGGTAAGGTCCCTTATTCACACCAGCAAACGGTGCTCGGATGCTCTCTTGTTCGGGCGCTGAGGTTCTAGGGGCCGAAAAAATCTGGGTTTACGGGTCATTAAAATGGCCGAAGATATTCCCAGGATATCCCAAGCTATCCCATAAACGTTGTCATTTCGTTTATACATTTGTTTGTACCCTACGACATCCTCTCGGCTAGCGAAAACACATGCATTTTGTTATAAATTGCTAGCTAGCTATAGGCTAGCTTCTGAGCCCCAGCCCGCGCACGGGAACATGAATAAACCAAGAGTTAATTGGCATGCTCACAACACACGGTGGTGCACACCCGGAAACTGATGTTTAATGGCCAATACATCCCCGCTGATGGACTTAACGAAAAACCCCTGCAAAAGAATTATCTAATCCTACTGTCCCGAAGAGTAAAATGGGTTATTGCTCGTCTCTAAGTCAAACTAATAGTAGCCTACAGATAATAATTATACTTAAGTTTCAGGTGAACTTGCCAACTTTTCAGTATTCTCGTAATAATCATTATTTTTGAGCTTTTACAATATAAAAAATCAGCTTATCTTTTCTCATCACACAAAAAACACATGTACAAGAGTTCAACATCTAAGGTACTGAGTGTAATTTAAAAGTAGGTAAATGACGTGATGCTCTAATACAGTAGGTGGCGGAGTGCACCTAAAAGCTGTTTGGATCCGCCATAAAACGAAGAGAAGAAGAAGAACAGCGAGCGTAACCAAAGATAGTAAATTAACAGAAGATCTCCTTTGCCAATGGAGTGAAATGGTATGTACACTTTCAAGTAGGCGGAGTCACGTCTCCCATGGAGACAGTTACGAACCACCATTCCTCGACCTCTTCTAGAAGTGTTATAACGTTGTGTGAATGGATAAAAGTAGATGGATTTTGCATTGCATGATATTTGTTTGATAGGAGTTTTAGCTTTTAATTCATGGTTTCAACTATTAGACCATTTAAATGTCCGTTTATATCCGTTGTGAAACAAGGCGGGAAGCGCCGGTTCCCAAATCTCGCGAGAATGTGTTACTGAGACAGAGACAGGTGTTGAACAAAGTTAATTTTCTCCTGATTTGTGTGTCTGAAAATGCCATTGTTGTGTCAGAATTTTCGGAAGATATGTGTTTTGTGAAAAATGGGTCCAATATGTATCTTGGTGACGAAGAGGCGAAAGAATTTACCATAATCTGTGATCACGTTCATTTCTCCCGTAAGAATGAATGGACTCAAGACTAGTCTCCTAAAGGGGCGGGGCCGTGGCCAAAAACTGTGACACTGATACAGGAAGTGGACGGTCAATGAGACGTCTCGCCGTCTACCATGGATGTATGCCTCCTACTATTAACCGCCTTTGGCATATCAAAGCTTTGCAAGGGGAACTGATTAGAGGCGAGGCTGTGTTTCATTCGGACCTAAATTGTCATTACAACAGGTTGTTTACATCGGAAGCGTGTGACTGAGCGGAAGATACGCCACTCAAGCCGCTTGACAAAGACATTTAGGAGAGGAGCAAAACGTCTCCTCTCTCCGTGATTCAAAACTATGAAATAACAAAGACTTTTTAGTATATTACGATAACATTATGTTGAAACGTCTTGACGCAGCAGCGTAATGCTACTTGAGGATGCTGGTTGGCTACAGCAGCAGCTCTGAGGAGGAAAGTGAGGCGGCAGCAGCGACTGGCCCTAAAAAAAGCTGCTTTCCAAAGTGCCAGGAGGAAGATGATGGTACCAATAACTGCCCAGCGAAGAAGAAACGCAAAATTGAGGATGAAGTTCCTAAAACAAGGTATGTGTATGTGTACAAAGTTGATATACCAAAGATTTCATGAAGGAAGAGGATGACACAAAATATGATGTATGGGCAAAATAACTTCTTAAACTTACAAAATAAATTTTACAGTAAGCTAAATATGCTTTTAATTGACTGGTCATGACCAAGCCATGGGTACGGTGGCCCTGAAGTGCCAGTGACAATCACAAAGTGAAAACACAACTGCGAAAAGTAAAACACAACAACAAATCACAAAACATTCACAGAAAACATGACAGCAAAACAAAAACACAACTGCAAATAAAAAACACGATAACATAAAGAAAAAACACAACCGCAAAAAGAAAAACATAACAACAAAAATGTTGAATTTATGACCAGGCAAGTGTACAATTTAGCTTTCAATAGGTTCTTTAAAAAACTAAATTTTTCTCTTCGTGGTTGTGTTTTTCTTTTCGTGTTTTTGTTTTGTTTTTTTTTTCTGGTTGTGTTTTTTTTTTTCCTGTTTGTGTTTTTTCATTTTGTCACGTTTTTTTTTTTCTTTTTGTAGTTGTGTTTTCTATTTGTGGTTGTGTTTTTGTTTTGTTGTCATGTTTTGCATTTCATGACGGTGTTTTATGATTTGTTGTTGTGCTTACTTTCTGCAGTTGTGTTTTGTGATTGTGATTGACACTTCAGAGCCACCATACATGGGTGATAAACCTACTGATAATGTTCAAGTGTTTGGTGTGAGTTTTCAAACTGTGCTGCTGTGAACTGTAATAGGAAATATGACATGAAGTGAGCAGCACTGACATTGTTGGGCTGTGTTTCCAGCAGGCTGCCGCTCCCTGGTTGCCTGTTGTCCATGTTTCCAGAGGAAGTGGACTCACAGACTGAAGACAGCGCGCTTCATGGTGGACGCATCCGCTCCTTCAAACACGAGAGAGGAAACTGGGCCACCTATGTTTATTTGCCGTGTAAGACCAACACATTTTAGTTTAATTAAGTTTATTGTTTATTTTGGAGGGACAATGCAAGTTTATGACCATTACTAAAAACATGGCCATGTAAACAAGCCAGAGTGTAGCCATGGGCTAATTTCCACCTGCTGTCCCTGTTAGATGTTCCCTACAAGCATGATACAATATACGTTAGTACAAAAGTATACATGTCTCAAAACATATCAGGTAACAAAATTAACAAAATACAAAAAAGGTAACAAAAATAAAGTCAGGTTACAAAAATAAGTACACATTGTTTATTGCACCCAAATATACACATTGCACATATTGCACTCCATACTCTTATTTACACAGTACACATACTCTTAAGCACGCAGTACGCATATTTCTCTCCACACAATACACATATTTTACTTTTGGTTGGTAGTATCATCACAGATTATTGAATTGCATGTCACAATGATTTATTTAACCCGACACCTTATGTTGCTCTGCCTGTCTTCTCCTCACACCAGACCATCCAGAGGAGGAGTTCAGGGAGCTGCTGGAGGAGCTGCTGTCCGTAGCAAGAGCCCGTGGTGTGGTTTTGAGCCTGCAGGAGGACTTTCATCTCAGCCTCTCTCAGACTGTAATCCTGAGACATCACTGGATCCAACCCTTCACACAGAGCCTCAGAGCAGCCCTGGTGCACTGCAAGAGGTTTGCTTGTACCAAATACCCTTACACAGAATGATTTGATATTTTTAGGGACTTATGTTTTATTTTCATATTTATTTCTGTACACCAGTCTTAGCTTTTGGTGAAAAAAGAAAAAACTTATTACAGTAAACAAGGCCAGATAGTGAGTCAAAATGATATTAATCCTTAAAGAAAAGTTAAACAGTGAAGAGTGCTGTTATCATTGTATTACCATAAATATAAAAATTCTCTTAAGGGGAATAAAACTGTATTTGCTGTGGCATCCTAGAAAATCGCCTCCACTAGGTTAGGTGTCAAAGGAAATATAAATTTGGAGAAGATATGAAAATGATATAAAAAGCTGATTATAGTGAATTTTTCATGTTAGTTGTGTTTCTTGTCCAGGTTTATGTGCTCGGCGGGGAGACTGAGGGTGTATTGTAACGCAGAGAGAACAAGGTACAGTCGAGGCTTTCATTGTGTTTTTCTCGGTCCAGATTTATGGCTCGGTCAACGGCCAAAATGCTGTGAACTGAAACTTCTCTGTGTGGCAGACTGTTCCTTCATTACTGTTGCAGAAAGTTGACTGTCTGTTAAAGACATGTTTTCATTTTTAAGTTAAAATTAACTGACGACTGTTTATAAAGTATCACATTTTTACTTAATTTGTCTGCAAGCATCAGTTCTTCATGGTCTGACTGTCTGTATTTGTTTGTCTGCTGCCCCCTGCAGGACATTTCTGGGGATGGAAGTGTGTACCGGGCACGCTCAGTTGTTGGATTTGGTCCAAGCAGTTGACAGAACAATGACCGAGTTTCGCCTGGACACTTTCTATAAGGTCATTGTTAAACACTTTTCAGCTGAGGCTGAAGGACACGCCACTTTTTAAAATTTATTTATTTAGTTTGTTGGAATGATAATTTTTGCGTTCCATTCTGATTGATGATGATAAGATTTTTTTCTGGGGCCTGGACCTAGCAAGCATCTTATCTGTAGCACCACAATGCTTTTTTCATCATGGTTTGTTATGATACATTTTTTCTTTTGTGAAAAAAGTGCACCCCCTTTAATTTGGATTTTGCAATAGGCCATATTAGAATTTTGATACAATTTAGATTATTTGTTTGGTCCTCATCTGAACACACACAAAGATGATTTTACGCTATGAGGTCTATAACTGAACCAGTTTGTTTGTCAGTTTTTAAGTTTGAATTAGTCTTAATCTGTTGAAGAGCTGATACCCTGTGTAAACAAGATCTGCTAAATTAGTTATTACAGTGACTTCAAATTTATTAAATTTATTATTAGTTTATTATTTGTTGTTTGCACAATATTGGATTTTTTTTTGCTGATATCTGATATGCCGATAGTTTACAACTTGTTTTGCTGATAACTGATACAATACCAACTAGGGGCCGATGCTGATACCAATAATTAGGAGTAAGAAAATTCCGATATTATCCGATATATATCGGCTGATATTATACATATATAATATCTGCTGAATGTGGTTATCAAGTACGTGTGGCAAAGACAATTGGAGGCAGGATGTCTCGCATTTTAATAAACTTAATTCCAAGCTTAAGAGCCCTAAAGAGAAACTGGATGATGCTCTCCCTGAGACAATCAGAACAAAACCTACAACCAGGACAAATCTGGCCTCTTTCACAAGAGACAAAGTCAGTAAACATGACATCTGTAAACATGACGTCTGTCCACAGGGAACATGTGAAACATGGTGTCAACTCGGGAGTTTAATCAAGGAAACAGCAGCCTGTTATTTTCTTGGTTATTATATCGGTGGATATCGGCATGCTGGCCAACATCCGATATTTAATTTTAGAGCCCAGATCGGATGATACTAATAACATGCTGATAATATTGGTCATCTCTATCGTTAGACAGTGTTTTGTCTTAAAAATGGTAACAAATCATCCAGAAAAATCTGAAGTGATGCACGTCCATGTCTGAGCTCCATATTGTCCCTCTGATGTGTTTTACAGGATCCGTCTTTCCACGTGAGTCTGGCCTGGTGTGTTGGAGACGTGACAGGACAGATGAAGGAATTCATTCAGGAGCTGCAGGTACTGGGATCAGGACGTCTAGTCCTGAATGCTCTGACATCAGTGTGTGTTTTGTTTGTTTGTTTTTTTCAATCATTTCACTGTTTCACCTAAATGACAAGCAAGTCTAAATCCAAATGTGTGCTGTAGTTCCTCAGTGCATTTTCAGACTCCCACAGTATGTTTTGAACTGCACACATAGACCAGTACATCAGCTGAGACTAGTTTATTACATATCAGTTTTATTTTAGTTTATTAGTCTGTTGCCCTTGATGGCTGTTGATAGTTCAAACAATCACTGAAAAACACGCTATGGTTTTTTTCTGAAAATTAGTGAGTATAATGGTGAACAGACAAACATAAAAACAAATAGAGTAAAACAAAACAAGGATTGTAACTGTAAAACTATGTACAGCAGGTATTAAAGTACACACAAAAAACTAGTTGATGTCAGTTTTTCATTTTAAAATCCTGGATCTACTTGAACTGGCAAGCTGGGAATGTCTTATTCTGTCATTTCCCTTTG
>JAPQLA010000022.1:4503856-4514922 GCA_029822935.1 Naso vlamingii
TACAAATTCTGGCTTTTGGTGGCACATGTCCCAAGTAGTCACATTTGAAGGTGTCCTCATTCCTCTTCAACATTCCTCTCCTTTTCTTCAGGTCGTGGGATGAGTTTCATGACTGTGCCAACGTGGCGATGGCTGGCTGTCCGGAGGAAGCAGCCGCTGTCTGGGAATCTCTCCGCCAAGAATCCAAGAAGATGCAGTTCTCCGGAAACCTGTACGACATGTGCTCCAACCGCAACAACCACCCAGTGGCCTCAGTTTCCCCGCACGGCTCACCTAACCAGGAGGATATTAACCAGGAGTCTTTAAGAGGGCGTGCTGATCATCTGGCAGGCAGCCTCCACCTTCTCATGCTACTGTCTCCTCCTCTGCTGCTGTTGTTGTTTTGGATATAACAACCCCAAAGAAATGGCACTGGTGTGAATAAATATAAACTTTGTGTATTTTTCATCCACTAGTCCATAGACTCTCCACAGTTTTTTCCCTCTGCTCTGCCAGGGGTTGAATATTTCTAAATTGCATGTTCAGAGGCGCGGCAGTCTTTTTGATAATGTTTCTTTAAACTGCCTGTTCGGTTTCATGCATATTCTCTGCCTTTTAATTAGTCTTGCAGTTGGAAATGCACACAAAATTCATACAGAGATACACAACCACGGCACAAACAGGCCTGCAAACACATACATAGTGGAAAAGACGCATACAGCAGCCTTGTGTCATCCATCTTTAACCCCTTTTCCCACACATTTAGTATAAACTTGTATATGATGGTTCCAGGAGGAGTCTGTGGTCTTAAATGTAATAAGAGACACAGTCCTGTTCGATTAACCTAAAAATCTAAGAGTAGCCAGTTATTCCCAATGCCTGACATGGGGTCTAATTATAAAAATGAAAACTATTTTTTATAGTGGAGTGCTGAGGAGCTTCACAGCTCGAAGAAAGAAGCTCTGTAGTCTGATTTTAAGGCAGCAGAACCATCTCATGTTTGCCTTGCTACTAAGCTACATCTTGCCGTTAGCTTATTATTGACCAGCCGTGTTTCTAATAGAAAAATAGTATGCAACATATGTTTTACAGTGAAACAGTAACTCCAGCCCAGACAAGCTTGCTGTTGGTTTAGTCCAATCAGATCGCAGCAGGATGTTATGAATTTCACTTCTTTTCTTGCAAGAGCTGCCTGCTTCTGCCTCTAATTCGTTGCTTTCGTTGGTTGCGTTTTGTTGGGCATGACTATGAGTTAAAAGTTCGAGTCAAGCATAAAGTCTGTGTCATGAGTATCATGAGTAGCTCTGGTTGTGTGTGTTTGTCTTTTTATTGAACTGTAGTTTTCACGGTAAACTTGCCGACCTCTTTTGGCTCTTGCATCCCTCCTGCAGGTATGTTGCTGCTGCTTCTCTCGGGGTCTTTTCCTCTCTTGAGCCGCTCTCTGTTCCAGTTCGATTTCTGCCAAATAAAGCAACCTGGGTGCACAAAAAGTCATACATTTTTCTCTAAGTATAATTTCTTAGTGAACTTATTCACTTCGGCTGTGCAGATTTGTCTGTAAATTCTTTGTAACACAGTAAGTTTATTTAAGATGGTGTGTAAAACTAGATTTTTAGTGTGTGATACTTTTTTTTGCTGCATTTAGAAACAAAATCTTTTTAAGAAATCTGAAGTAGAAGTGTCATAGATCTGGGCATGATTTCTCTTGGAATTTATCTTGAAACTGAACATGTGCTGTCTTCCCAATATATCCCATACATAGGAACACAAAAGTAGAAATTAAGTCTTAGACTTTAAAATTAGACTCGATTCACTCTTGAAATACAGTAAAATAGCTCAGAGACAAAAGAAATCACAGAACATACACTTTTTATTGATGTTTTGTGTTGTTTTTTTAATGAAACAATTACCATGCTTATATGTCAAAATTCCTTATTTGTCTGAAAAGCATACCTGCTTCCTCTGCACCTGCTGTGGCAGCTACATGACTTGTGAGCTACAGTTAAAGTGAACTGAACTGGAGTTGTTTTTATGTGGCGCTTACCCAGGTATGAAATCCTCTGGGGCTTCTTCTTGGCTTCCTGCACTGTAGCCCAGCAGTGTGGGACCAATATGTTCTCCAGTCAGAATCACAATCCTCTCGCATGCCAAGTGTATTTCATGCTCCAGGAGTCGTAGTTTGGCTGCGCAGGTCTGCTGAAGCTGCTTCTTATTCTAAGTGGCTTTGGGCAACAGTTGTTTCGGTTTGGCCCGGGATCAGAAATACTGTCAGATTAAAGACAGAGAGGAATGAGTACACCTGGAAAACAAACACAGTTCTGCCTAGTTGAAGACTGAATCCACCTTTTTAGCGGTGATCGTGTCTAGAGGGCTTTAGGTCATAGATTTATTTTCTGCCTTCACAGAGAAATAAATCAAAGCAAGGCCAAATTGAAAGCGTTATGCTAGAATGTGAAGAAATGCAAAACAAGATCCTCAAAGGCTGAGAGGGAGGTGGGAAAAGTAATAAATGATTGGATGAAGAGATTTGAAACATAGCAATGTTCCACATTAACAATTGATAAAGCCTGTCTCTGTTGCCAGTGGCATGTTCATGAAACACACATGCACAGGTAAATGAAAGTAAGAGGTGTTGGAGGCAGATCCTGAGACTGATATGGACAAAAATGGCACTGGCAATTTTTGGTTTGTGGCCTCAGTGTGAAAAGGAGACTTTGTTTGTTGTTATTCATAACACACAGTAGCTCTAACAGAACTAAATCTTTGAACAGTTTTACATACAAAACCTGGATTTAATTCACAGTAATGTAGAGAATGAAGCAGCTATTAGACACCAGTGGCACAATGCACCACAAGAAATGTACAGTAAGTGCAAATCTGAAGGAACTG
The DNA here is from genome assembly GCA_029822935.1 of Naso vlamingii. Classification (NCBI taxonomy): domain Eukaryota; kingdom Metazoa; phylum Chordata; class Actinopteri; order Acanthuriformes; family Acanthuridae; genus Naso; species Naso vlamingii. The sequence continues at coordinate 4,506,725 of JAPQLA010000022.1, forward strand.
AGCTGGAAAAAAGAAAGTACTCTTTAAAAAAAAAAAAGTCCAATCAGGCCAGCTTTTTTTTTTAACATAAGGGACTAAGTCCAGAGATATGCTTGGATGGTTTAAAGAGGCTGCTGTAGTTTTGAACTTTAATTAAACTGACAGAATTAGCAATTAGGGGCCTCAATGGCTATTCACCAAGGTGCCGCAATTTGAAAACCATCTCATCAGAGCTGAGATAAGATGAAACTACATAGGAAAATCAGACTGGATGTGTTTGTGTAAATACAGCCCTGTAGTGAGTTAAGTCATCATAAGCTCTCAGACAGCTGTGTTTTATGGGAAAATAATGCGCACAGGTGCTCTTAAACACCCCCCCCAAAAAAACTAAAATACAAAATCTCTTTTATGAGAAGATATGTTTCATGTGAGCCAGGTGGACAAATGCTATTTCAGAGAGGTTTTCAATAACCTGCAGGGTAATGCAACTTTTATTGACCAGAGCAAAGCAAGGAATTATTTTCCTACACCGTGTTCAAGACTGCACATCTTCGCCTGCGGCAACAGCTTGGTGCTTGGACAAATGGATTAAATTGGACAAAAAGGACTACAAGAGAAAGGGAAACATTCTTACACATCAATACATCACTGTCACATTAATGGTCGAGTATATTTGCTGTTATTACTGTAAACAACTAGCGAGGACGATTATAGCCTATATACTGCGTAGTTGTTAGTGCTGATGTCCCCTCACATTAAAAAGACTTTGCATAAATTCTTTGCTTCATGTAACAACCAAGATGTTGCAACTTACAGAATCTCCCGCCTCCGCATGTCTCTTTCTCTACGAGAGAGGATAAATATGTTTAGGAGTGGGGATTTGATTGCATTTCATCAAATTCAAAAATTTTCAAATCCCTTATCAAAGATAACTCCTCACAGTCAATAAGAGGCAATCACTGACAACTTACTGGTCTTGCCGAGCTACAAAAACACGGTTGACTCTGACTCGTGGTCTTTCTTTTTCACCTTTTACTTAGCAGCTGTTATGATCGGTTGCCGGTGATATTTTTCATTTCAAGAGGATTAATCTGGTCAACTGGTCAGTGTGGGCTAAAAATGCTCAAATCGCCTGAATGATTTCTACATCCGTCTTTGCTTATAAAAATGGCTGAGGGGAGAGGAGGTGTGAGGTTTTACTGCGCTGTGTCAACATCATTAGAAGCAGACAGAAACTGACCATCACAGCTCAACCCCAAATATGTTGTATAAATATCCTACAATTTTTCATTCCGTCCATCTTTTTGTACTGAAAGTAAAATGCCCTCTTACAAATTGGTGCCAAAGAAGGTTAACATTTCAGGGAAAAAGAATACATGCAATCTTTTTTTGAGTTAGATGCTAAGTTTGAATCCAGCGGAGGATGATATTGATTTTCTCAACCAACTTGCAGACAGACTGTCAATAATGTTTCCCAAAATTTGGACACAGCTTAAAGCACATAAGGTCATAATGCTGCAGTGAAGCCAACAGAGAGAGGAGCAGGCACGTAAGGCATCAAACATTCTGTCCATTTACAGACTCTGACTCAACAACGCGTTTATGCACACGTCAGGCTGCGATGTGGCAGATGGCAACAGTGAAAAATGTATGACATTTTGTCTCGAGGATTAAGTGGAACAGATCAGACTAGAGACAAGTCAGACAGGCAAACTCTCACCTGGGAACCAGATTCATATACTCGCCTTTAGCAAGTGGCTGCAAGCACAGCTGTGCTCTCGGCTCAAACCTGAGACCTCACAAGCTTAATTAGAGATAAGACAAAAGAGAAATTACTCCCGACTAAAAACTTGGGAAAGTAAAGTAGAAGATAAGTGTGCCGCTGACCTGTGTTGGTCACTGAGGATGAAATTTTGTGAAGATGGAAGAGAGCAATGATAGAAAATAATTCTGCTTTTTTCCTTTTTATCTTAACTATACTGCTAATTTAGAAAAAGAAGAGACTAATTAATTGTGTCTTAATGTTTCTCTCCCCATTTAACACACGCACACACGACTCAAACAGATTGCTACAGCTATTTCTACATATGGAAAGTCAAATCACCATTTTCTGTCAGAAATGTACAGACAGTGAGTTGGGTCACATTACTGTATATAGTGTAAATAAACAGCTCTACCAATATCAATGTATATAGCAGCAATATATTTCATATGTGTATAGACAAAGTCATAAAGGCCCTGCAAGTGCTCCTTTTAAAGCTTTAATGTTTTCTATTAGTTGTGTTTCACACCTCATGCATGTTTATTCGTAATCCTGTGATATCCTGCGTGAAATATGGGTGCATCCTCAAGTTATTCCTTTTCCTGAACCGAAGTCTGTGAGGGTTAGTGCTGTGCTATAGATGTAAAAGATGTGAGAATGCAGCTAGAGATACATTAAAAATCATGTGGTTGTACCTCTGACTTCTACTACAAAGAGATGGAAGGCAGAGCTGAAGAAGTGCCTCGGCCAAAGACTCAGTCACTCACTGCACTGTCAATGTATGAACTAACGGTCAAGCTAAGCTAAATCCTGCAGCATGCCACTAATGCTGCATTCACATGGAATCACGCAAACGGTAGAAGGCAAACCGGATGTCATTGAAGTGGATTAGAGCAGGATGCTGAATTCTGATGAGGCCGGCACAGAATGCTGGCAACGGTGACGGCAGACGGCATTGCTGTCAAAAGTTAAAATATTTTAACTTTTTGCCATCCTCTGCAACGGAATTTACAACCAGATGTTACGTTAATCCTCAAATGCCTCAGGCAAGGAGAAAACAGACTCGACAATGAGAAGCTGAATGTTTTGGTGCATATTTACCACAGCCAGAAAACGTACCGAGATGCCCCACGAAAAGCTGATCGGCACAAAGCTGGTTAACTTTTACTTTAAGCTAGAAAATTAAGAGAAAGCTGCATTTTACAGCTATATGCATAACTAGAATAGTTACATGAAATATTAGTCACCAAATATTACTTCATTACTTGTATTTTATTCCATTTTTTGTAAACAATACCACATCACCTAATAGCAACACATCCTCATGGATGTTTCGTTTTGCCGTACTTCCATTTCTTTGGACGGTTTTTTTCCCTGACGCTCACAAGGTGTCTCCCACCATCTGCAGGATTACATGTGAATGCATAACTCTAGCGACTACCAGTTCAGTGAACAGACCACCTTTAGAGAGCCGAAGTAAAACAGCAATTTCCGGGTTCTGTTCTAGAAGGAAGAAACCCTCATTCATAATCCTGTTGACTGCATTCATAACTAAAGACTCTCCACAGTTTACTGTGTGGCTCGCTTTATATCTCAAAATAAGAATGGTGATATTTTGAAAAACAATCTGATATTGTTTATTCGATATTTCTGGTTTCAGCACTTTGTAGACTTTTTTTCATCACAGCTCAACAAAAGCAGTGTGTCCATGGGTGAGTTGACAGCAGAGATAACAACTAAAAAAACTGAAAAATTACTTCAGAGCACGGCTTTTGAATGTGAATAAGATACGAATGCAACCAAACTTCAGTTTTCTATAATGCACACATGGTATCATGGGGTTAGGAATAAGGTGAAGAGGCCATGCTGAACACACATGCAGTGTCGTATGAGATGAGTTTCCACTATTCAGCCAAATGCACAGTAAACTCCATCAATGTAAACTCTGTGGAGATGTTTAACAAGTTTGTCCTTTTCCCGCTATATTGTTGTCTTTGTACAGCAGACGGTGATTGTTTTTTGTGTTCAAGGTTGTGTGCAAATTTGTGTGTGTGTGTGAGAGAGAGAGAGATCAAATATCTCACTGTGGTGTAAATTAGCTTGTTGAATTAATCATTCATCCACACAGCACGGTGTACATTTCATAGTTGCTGATTAAACTGCAGATTCAGATGTTGCCCCCTAAACTTTGTCTGTAACAGCATGCAGTGTTGAGCTCTCTTTGCATCTTTATGTGTGAAAAACAGAATGGCAGGACTAAAGCCAGCGTGCACATGTGTGATCCTGTGACACATATGTACATCACACACAATACTGAATGTGAAGCTGCAACGGGCTTCCCATCAAACAGAATGGAGATCCAAACATCTGGGATCATGGATGAAAGATGGACTTCTGCTGGGATGAAAGCAAGAAGCTACACAACAGAAGCTCTGTGCACATACAGATCACGCAGCTGTATTTTTTCTGTGGACAGGAACAAAAGCTCTGTATTGTTCATCACTTCATGCAGCTGGAGTATTTTCAAATGGTGCAGACACCGTTTTTTCTGCTATCCAGAACAACTTTGTGAAGAATTTCTGTATGGGTCCTCAGTTATGTGCTTGTCTCCCTCTTTCTCCTCTTCCTTCCTTCCTTTCCTTCCATGCCGTGTCCCATCTCTCTACTACCAAGTATTTTCTGTCTCTGCCATTCCTCCATCCATCCATTGTTGTAGGTTTTGCTACCTTTATAGAAAATCATTAAACTGGCCCTGACTGACAAACTGACTAATTGAGTGTGTTCATATTGCTCCCTGATACTCAATTTAATGATGCTAGATTGGGGATTAAGTGCTTTGGGGTGGAAACAAGATAACTGCAAAAAAAGAAAAATGCTTCATTCTAATTATAATGGTAGAAATAGATCAAGAGAGAATAAAATGATGAAGAATTGTGTGACCAGGTTTTATGAATTGTATGTGGAGTAGTTTGATGCTTTCAGAGCAGACCAAAGTCTTTCTACAGACATTACTTCATTAATGTTCATGTTTGTCTTCACAATGTGTCCCCTGGTGCCCTAAAAAAATGTGTGGAAATGCTCTATTGGATGCCCCTATATGGTAGATAAAACATTATGAAGTGCCCCATGGGTTGCAGTTCCAATAGACAAACATGGTAAAATGCCCTCTTGAGTGCCCTTCCAGTGAACAAAATGTAGTAAAATGCCCTTTCAGGTGCCCCTCAAGTGGACTCAAAGTGGTTAAGTGCCCTCTCAGGTGCCCTCCCTGTGGACAAAACATGATAAAGTGCCCTCTGGGGTGCTCTTCTGGTGGACAGAATGTAGTAAAATGCCCTCTCAGGTGTTTTTCCAGTGCACACTGGTGCCCCACCGCATCAAACAGGTGCCCTTTTTTTTACTGTTTTCAGCCCTGCCCCTCAGACATCCTGAGTCAGCCCGTGCCAAGTGGAAATCTCAAAGATTTAAGACACAGTGTTGCTGGTACTGCAGGTGCTTTAGTACCTCATCTCCCAGAGTTCATGTGGAAACCAAACAGTGCGACTGTATGACGTTGGTAGATCGCCTGTTTCCCTTCTTCAGAATGTTTACTTTTCTTTTTCTTTGGATTCGTACTTGAACTGTCTTCGTGTAGATGCTGTATTTTCTTTGTGAAAAATAAACCTAAACCTAAGCTCCACCTACCCTCTGGGCAGACAAACCCCTGCTGACTGACATGAAAGGCGTCTCTGATAAAGCGAGGAAATGTCACCACAGACAACCAGAATGCAGCACTCAGCAATGCTGCAATTACAAATGCTTTTATCAGTGGGTCACAGGCTCAGTGAACATTGTTTTACTTCACTCTGTCATAGCTCATGACTTAACAGACATTTAAATTTAAACAAATTTAAATCGAAATCATCTGCACAATCCCTCACCTTCAACTTTTTAAGGAACATTGAGTCCTATCTGTAAATTCGAAAAACAGATGTGAGACTTGGATGTCTCAAAAAAGTTGTTAGATGTTTTTTTTCTGTGGCATTTCAAGACTCTAGAGTAAAGCTGCACAGGGCAAGTCAGCGAGTTTGCAGCTCCAAATGGCTGCAAGAGAGAAGTGTTTGAACTTCAATACCCAGAAATCCTTTAAGGTGACATCAGTAAGCACAACAACTTTCCTGTCAGTGATGCTTTACACCAAAGGAGAGCAAGGTAATGAAGGTGTAAAAGGTGTTGGATTGCTGAGTGCAGCTTTTTCAGCACAGAGTGCAGCTCTCTCTGCTGTGTGGGAGTCAGATTGGATTTCATTCTGAGATTTCAATTCGTCGTTTCTTTTGGCTCGAAAAGTCAACACATCCCAATGGTAGAATTTTATTTGGTCACACAGGCAGATTGGAGACACGTCTTTGCTGTGGTCACACTTTGAATTTGTCCCCTAAAATTGTGTCAAATGCAAAAAAACATGATGTTTTGCAACGAATTTGTGAATTTTGAGGTCTCACTGCTCCAAACATCCTCGAGGAGATCTGGCTGAGCGCGTCCAGAATAAAGCAAAGAAAAGGAATTCAGAGCCACCGGCTGAAAAGGTAAAATGTTCCTTTGCTCTCTGTAAGCAGCTGAACAGGAGTACAAAGATGAACACATGGCCTTTGTTGGACTCCTTGCTTGAACTTTTTCCCCGACAACCAAAACATGTCAACACAACATGAAGAGTCTTTATTCTAAAAATAACATTCACATTCACTTCTTTTTCCTTGGGTAAGTGCTTCAAAGGATATTCCAGGAACACTATTTTTTTTCATATTATTGCCATTGTGTGAAATATGATTCTGAATACTCACAAACTTCCTCAACTCCTCATGTTCATGCAAAACCACTACAGGAATAGTTTTACCCGCAGAGCCTCCTAAAATATCTGCTGTGTGAATGTGGTAAGAGATGTTGTTTAACACTGCGCGCACTCCTGACCTTTTGCTGCTGTTTGCATTTAGTGAGTCCAAAATTTTGACTGTAATGTAGAAAGTTTTCAGTGTACATACGTATCTCTTACCAGTAATCCAAATTATGCATATGTACAAAAACCACACATCTGAAAATATCGATTTCAAAAAATAAATTATGATAAATAAGAGATGTGACCATACTTTTTTTTTTTTTTAAAATAATATATGCACAGTCATCCACACAGTTTGCTTGTACGACGTGAGAGAACTTGAGTAAGTCTCAGGTGAAAATCATGTATGTTATGCAGGAGCTGCTCCCAGTTATTTGGATGGTTTCTGCAGATGAATATTTTATTACTGCCGGATGCCTCAGTAAACAGAGAAGCAGCAGCAGTTTAGAGTGAAGATGAAGTCCCAGACTTCTTTGGCTTTACACAGTAAGAGCATAAGCACTTGTAAACAAACAGTCCAAAAGTCGGAGCACTGACACACAAATACTTACAGACTCGAAAATGACATCTGCACTTGAAGATGGTGTGAAGGCGAAGCAATATTAGCTGGACTGAGCAATGTGCTTCAAAGGTCATTTTCTCTCCGACGGGTTCCTCTGTGTTTCCAACAGGCGATGAGCAGCAAACCTTCAGCCCCACTGGTCTCAATTATAGCAAACACTTTTTCTCAGGTTTGTGCTCTGAAAAACTGGATAGAAATCTGGGTCAAAGTTTGTCATTTTGACCTTGAGGTCTAAATGTTTCCAACACAGGGGCAGCTGTCCTGCACATATGAGACAGCTGTGAAGGGCATGATTGTACCTACAATCAGTGTTGTACAGTAACAAAATAGAAATACTTTTTTGTTTTGGATATCTGTACTTTACCATTTTGTCTGTTTCTGTAGACTTTCACTTTTACTTTATACATTTTCCAAAGAAAACGCATACTTTTACTTCGTTATGTTTCCTATAAGCATCTTTGTTACTGGTCACTGAATAAAACCAGAAGAAATTTGGTAGGCTACTAGCCAGTGTTTTTTGTTTTATTTGTTTGTTTGTTTGAGTAGAAAAACAGGCTAAAATGTGGTGTGTGTTGCTGTTAAGACTGGCATACAACAAAAGGAACACATACTGGTGTGCCCTCACACACACACACACATCAGAGTGACATATGGACATGACTCCACCAACTGAGGTCACTCTTTGTGAACACTGATAGAAGAATTTTAAGTATGTGTACTTAGTAACAAAAAGTGTGTGTATATATATATGATTTTTATATATATTATATATATGACTTTTTTCATTGAGTATTGTTTGGACCCAAAAATGTTTCATGTTTGTTTCAATAGGATAACTTAGCTTTTTAATATTTCATTTCACATAATTTTATAAGATTGTTGTTGTCTTATAGGCTATTTATAGATTTAATGGATATCTGAGAGTGAAATTAAACTAATCTAATTACACAAAGGTCTATTAGGGTTCATGACAGATCTAATTATTACCCAGAAATTACTATCTGAATGTATTAATAACTTGGTGT
>JAPQLA010000022.1:4605254-4616668 GCA_029822935.1 Naso vlamingii
ACAAGCAGATTTACTGTTTATTTTTTCTAGCTCAAGCTAGCTTTTGTCTATCAGCGCAGAAAAATCTGAAACTGTACACTCATTCATCTCTGAAAATCCATTTACTGCTGCCGAGACCATCGTCGTTTTCGCCGTAACTTTTTTTTCCTCCTTTTTTGACTCAACGTGAAGCCATTTACTTGGGAATTCAGAAAAATACAGCCAAAATTATACTTTCCACATTTGCAAGAACATGAGGGTCCAGATGATGTCAATTTTGTTATTCGCATGTAGCCTCTGCGTGAACATTCGTGTTCCTCCCAGAGTGGAACGCATCCTTAAGGCGGACTCGAGACACAACAACTACAAGTCTGTGGTGTCCACGGCTGTCTGTGCACACATCTGTAAGTATAATCAGGCTTAAATCTGACAGCTAGCTAGGAAGCTAGCTAAGCTTTGGGCAAAATTCAAGCATTCAGTTTTCCTGAGATTACAAGCTAACCTGGCAACTAGGTCTGCCAATAGAACTCCATTACTCAGTGTTGATGCCAAGGTAGAATGGCTGATGTAAGAATAATGTCCAAATCATATGGTAACTTATGAAATAAAGTTAAAATAAATTATAATAAAATGAATATTTGTAAATAAAAAACTTTATAAGAACAAATTTGGAATGAGCAGCTACTATGAACAGCTAAATAGATGAGCTACTTGTGGTAAATTCAGCCTTCACAGCTAAGAAAAAGAAAAGCGCTACTCTAACACGGTAACTGCTACATGAAAAACTCAACGCCAGGGTCCTTGCTACATGACAAACTCCACGTTCCAGTGGTTCAAAGCTGCTCGGAACATAATCATGACATAATTCAGTATCTTGGGCCAGCAAACTGTTACAATGAGATGCAAACGATCTTGGTAAATCCACAATGTAAAATGCACTGTTTGTTCAATTTTCACTGCAGTTGACACCATTCAATTGCACTGTGTAAACATGTACTTACAAAAAGAGTTGAGGAATGTGAGGGCTGACAGAGAAGGGGTTTGGGGATGTGAGAGCGGGTGAAACGCAGGGGGGAAAGGTTATAGGGTTAGGAAGTGGAAAGTGTCCAGGAGTCTTGGCGTGTAGTTGAATATCTTCATGCTTAGTCCCTGTTCACACTGCACCAGGCGGCTGCAAACAGAGAGAGGGATGATGAGTTAGAAAAAGGTTATAGAGAAAAAGAGATTGAGATGGGAAAAAAAAAATGTGCCTCAGAGGGGAGCTCAGACGGTGCGAGATGTGAGGGAATGATGGGAAACAGATTGAACAGAGATGAGGAGAAATTTGGCAAGGCAGAGAATTAAAGAAGACAGAGAGGAGAGCGGGTGGGTGAGGAGAGGTGGATAAAAAATGACAAGAAAAAAGAACAAATGGAAGTCTGCCAAGCATCCCCTCTAGTCACTGACAGTCTTCATGTCAAACCTGGATCAGTGCCACTGTCGGACGTTTTAAACGGTGCCAGGTTGCTTTGACTGCTCAGAGTGCAATGGAGCTTCAGAAAATTACACAGACAGCCATAATACTAGAGTTTTGCTCTGCAATTGTGTACTTTCACATATTTTTCTTATTTTGTGTTCAATTCTGACAAAATTGTACTGTGCTCTATTGGTTTCCATTCAAAAAACATGAGGATAAGCTAATGAAAAGGCTGGCGCAGAGAGAGAGAGGAGTTTCTGTAGTTTTTGGTGGAACTATATTTATTCCAGCCAGAGTTCACCGAAATTTAGAGTAGCCATCACATGCGACTCAAATGATTGGATGGGATTTGTTGGATTTAGCAGCTTTTTAGCTGAAAAGAAACGTGTTTTGGAAGCAGTGACCCTACAACACAATAAAGTAGACTTGGATTATACCACACAGAGCTGTTAAAAGTTTTGCATGGATGTTTATAGATGGTGTTGATGTTTTAAAACTTTATCTCCGTAGGCTGCCAGCAAAAGCAGCAAAAGTGAGTGGTTTGCATTTTTGGAAAAAACTAGTTTACTGCGGAGGAACACTGGAAGGTGAATATATATTCTTCATTTCAAGACATCTAAGGGTGAGCACATCTGGTACCTACACCGTCCTGTTTCAAGGACAGAGCCTCCATGATGTTACATTAGTATGGTGAGCAGGGCATAGTTTTGCCATTTTTTTCAAATGTACAATCATTTTTGGTAAAATAGAATGATTTTAAAGCCGCAGTGCGATATTGCTGTATTTTCCATCTGGCAGCATTGATGTCACACTCACCTGGCACTGCTACAGAGGACATGGCCTCCGGCTGGCACAGCGTATCCACCTTCACATGCTGAAAGGCTTTGTTTGGGGCCGACTGGAGGTGCCTGGAGTCAGAAAACAGGGTGAGAGAGCACACTTATATGGCTACACTGATGACACATTCAAGCAAACGTATCTGGAGAGCCACTCGGAAACGCATGTGAGTACACATAGCCTCCAACCACTTAGCACGACCCTTAGCCTTTACTGTAAGAGCTGAAATATTAATGACAGTGAGATGCTGTGAGCAGTGGAGCAGAAACTCAAATCAGCAGGCAGCTACATCAGCAGCCTCTCCTCCTGCCCAACACCAGCACCATCACTAAATCATGATGAACTGACGCAGCTCAAGTGCTTCAGCAACTCTGAAGCGAGCGAATGGCTGAAGTATGCTAATTAAATGTGGTTGGAGAAATTTATCCAACAGGCTGAAGACAGTAATGGAAGAAAAGTGAACGCTCTCTTTATTTGGCAATCACCAATCGATAAAAACAACGGCAGGAAGAAATGACGTTCTCAGCTCCAAAACACCTTCAGATGAGGAGTGCTGACTCAGAGGCATTTACAGAAATGGAATGAATGTTCACACTCAGGAATTACTTTTAATATTTTTAGAGTGGATCAGCACTGGGAATGAAACATTTTGCAGTGATGAGCTTTCCTCAGCATTTACAGTTTTTTGTTTTTTTGCCTGTCAATCTGGCTCATTATAAATGACAGCAAGGTAACTTCTTTAAATGCACTAACTGATTTGTACGGAGCCCGAGAGGCGACATTGATGTGGTAATGTTTTTTAAACGCATGCTCGTTTGCTACTTCGTGAGCACGATTTATAACTTGCATGGGCGTTTCATAAACTGAACATGTGTTTTAAAATTGCACACGCGTTTGATTTGTATTTCGCACGTTTTATGAAAACACTTGAGCGACTGTAAAGGTACATGCGTTTTATAAATTGAATGGGCCTTTTCCAAACACACGTTTTACTCATTTTGTGTGCCCATTTTATTAAAACGCGCCTGTGAATTATAAGACGGGCGCATGAAACGTGTGTGCATTTAAAAAAAACAAACAAACAAAACCCATCCATGTCACCTCCTGTGCACAAGCTGTAAATAAGCTCGCACTTTGACTCGGGGAGACACTTCAGAAGCTCTCGGGGTTTCTTGTTCTCCTTGCACATGCTTAATATGATGGCCTGCTTTCTGTGTACAAATGATTTTTTTTGTTTGTTTGGTTTTTTTGCTTGATAAAAAAAACAAAACAACACAACAAAACAAAAAATGCTCTTTTTTGTGTACTGGAGAGGACACACACACACACACACTCACAAGCACACACTAGCGCACACAAATACACACACAGACATACTGAAATCACCGTCAGCATATTCACTGAGGAGATCAAAGTGTACAGTTCTTAGGACCAGTGTTACCATGCACAGTTTTAACAGATCCAAAACCAACTCACGCAGCACAAAACATTTACAATACCAAATCCAATTATACCATGTATGCACAATTCAAAATACGCATGTGCAAATAGGAACTGGCTGAGTAATTTTAAGCACTGGATTATATCCTCACCCGTTTTCTTTATTTGGAGGCTGCAAGTGGCCCAAGTGACCTGGTGTTACAAGATGGCGGTCAAAAGAAATTACTATCCGCCAGAATAGAAGGCTTCGGCTGACAGAAACTCACGAGTTTCACTACAAACTCTCTCTCTTAGTGAGAGACTTGATAAATTTGAATTAGAGATACCATCATCCAAAAAAGAATATCATTAAAATAAACTATACGCCCTGACTCCTGTTTTGGAAGAACTTTTGAGACCCACATGTTGCAATAACGCATCAGCATGAGGATTTGTTGAGTTTGAGATTAAACATTTTCTTTGTTTTTTATAACAAGTCCCAATACTATCATTCAGAGAATATGTATAAAATTTAAAAAAAGCTAGGACTCGTGGGTGGGGGGAGAGCAGATTGTTCTTTGACAGATGTAGGGGGAGGGCAGAAAGAAAACAGTAATCAAGGAAGTTGATTTTTAAAAGATGACGATAAATCAAAATAACCCCCCATATCAGGAGGGTAAGGGACCATATCGTGTGGTCCCTGATAAGCTCTTTCATACAAAACAAATAAAAATCAAAAAGCTCTTAATACTGGCTTGAGTGACAGATTTTACTAAGGGGATTTAAATATTGTTATCTTTATGTCCATAAAGCCACATGATTGACTACTCACCTCTTCCACTCCTCCTCTCCATCCCAAAATTCGTAGACGACAAAGGATAAACCGTCCGGCAGGCGCACTGCAGTCACACTGGAACAGAAGCAAACGAGAAAGTGAAAAGGTGGATAATAGAGGAGGGAAGGTGGCAAGTAGTAGAAGTGAAAGGCAAAGAGTAGAGAAAATGAGAGTTATAGCAGAATAACAACGTGTGGGAGGAGGTGAGAAAAAGAAAAGCATGTATAGAGTAGATGATGACATAAGTGACGGTAGAGGAGGAAAGAAGATTAGACATCACATAAGAGGGAGTAAAAAAGAAAGATGGGGGATGGTGAGAACAGAGAGAGAAGGAAACGTAAGTCATGCACATCAATGACATAACTGAAATGAAAAGACACAGATACACAAAAACAATTTGGATTACATTATAATTTAAAGAAGATAGCGATCACTTTGGAATTCAACAGAATTTTAAAGTCACACCAATTAACACCATGACGAAGGCTAAAAAACTGCATCTCATCTGGGGCAAAAATGAAAAGTACAAAAACACAACAGAGAGAGAATGTGGGTGGAATTTATTGGCCAATGCTGTGAGGGATTTTATAGGGTACACTTTGCTATAATGCACAGGGACTTTGTACAGCCTGATTGTGTTGAAGTGTGGATTTAAAAAGACGCTTGTAATAATCCAGAAAGGATTCTGATGCTTACTCAATAGTGTTGCTCAGTTTCCACGTGAAGTCGTGCATTTTAGGGCTGCAGAGGTAAACTGTAATGACCATTCAACGTCAGAACAGTCTTGACACACTGAGACAACGTGTTATCTTACTGGAAACATCCATCTGATAAAAGTTAAATAACCCAAAAGGGACTGCAGCTGCTCAGCCAACGGCATTTTGGTTTTAAGTGGCAGAGAATGACATCAACTCAAATGAAACAAGGACTGAAGTCTGGTGACATTCTGCACGCAGTCATTTAGTTTTGTTGATCACATGTCATTTTATTGTTTAATGTATTTATTATTATTATTATTATTATTATTATTATTATTATTATTATTATTATTAGTAGTAGTAGTAGTAGTAGTAGTAGTAGTAGTAGAAGCAGTAGAAGTAATAGTAGTAGTAGTATCATATTGCCAGTCAAAGCATCATTTATCGTGTCATAAGGAACTCCTGGCCAAGTAAAACTCACAAGTATTAGGCAGCACAGGCATCAAGTAATTTACGGCTTTACCGCCACATGCCTTTAATTAATGAAGTGTTGTCAGTGGGTTTTTTAAAGCCAGAAAGGAGGAATCAGCTCTAAACTTATGTTATCTGGGGGTGTTGGCATGAAAAGTTTTGGAATCCTTGTTCCACTTATGAAGCATTCAACATTCAACACAGCAGTGAACACCAGGACCTGAGGAGTATTTTCTATTTGCCTTTAAGTCAGTAGAAAGATACCTGAACTACATAAGCTCACTGAAAAAAAAAAAAGAAAATGTTAGGAGGTATGAGAAGTGTTTGACAAGACACAGAGTCCAATTTAATGCCAATGCATAGAGGACAGCAGCATAAATGCTACGTGATCCCATTTCCACTGGACTCAAGTCCATTAGTTGCACCTGTTTGTTGTAATTTTTTGGCTCTAAATGCATCAAAATAAGATGTGGAGCAGCTGAGGTTGTGTTTATGTGGATCAGGAGTTGCAGTGCATTTCAGGTACTTGTTTCTGTTTGACTTTGTACATACATTTATGCCTGCTAAGGGAAGCTTTTATCACTAACACAATTTTTTTTCTAATTTAAATTTTCAAAACAATTTCATGGTGAAAGCACAGGCCAATCTAAAATCACACACCTTTCATGTAGACCGAGTTTTGACTCTTTCAGACTGATATATTTTATCCCTTACAGGTTTAAATTTACAGGCACAATCTGTATTTTTCTACATAAACTGATAAACTGTTCCACAGAGTGAACACAACAAGCACCCTGAGCTCTGATAAAATTCACAGAAATAAATCAAAGTAATTTTTTCTGTCATCAAAGGGATTTTAAGTTAAGTCCAGACTATGGCTTACACTCTTTGCAGTAATGACAGTACTTTTGTGTATTGTACTATAGTGTGTAAACACACACATATAGACTATGACTAACTGAACTAATTGTACTTGCAATTACTTGTGACCAACCTGAGTGGATCCTGTTTGAGATCCGTCTCTTTACAAACTTCAGAACTGCTACCAGATTTATCCAATTAGTTGGCTACAGCAACAGCTATGTGAAAGTAATTCTGTCTCAAAAGGCTTGATGACGACTCCACAGCCATGAAAAGTGACACAAAATGAAAGTATACAAATTCTGGGGGGGTCTCAAGAAAAAAAGTATTTTTTGCTTGCAACTGTTGATTAAAATGTCTTTAATAGGGCGTATGTCATCCAGAATACTTTATTTAATGTAAATAGCAAAACTTTTATTCAGATATGAATAAACGGTTGGGATGTTTTCTCGGGTACTCGGTTGTTTCTGGTAATGTCGCCTT
The DNA here is from genome assembly GCA_029822935.1 of Naso vlamingii. Taxonomy (NCBI): domain Eukaryota; kingdom Metazoa; phylum Chordata; class Actinopteri; order Acanthuriformes; family Acanthuridae; genus Naso; species Naso vlamingii. The sequence goes on from JAPQLA010000022.1 coordinate 4,612,294, forward strand.
CCATTGGGTGGCGTTGGTGCAAAAGTTTGCACTCTCCACATTCCACCTGTCTGCAAAGTAGTGGATTTTTTTTTCTGCTTCAGTATTGGCTCGTCATGGACTAAACATGGAAAAGAGAAAACAAAGCTCCTTACTAAGCAACTTTGGATTTACTTCTAAAAAAGCTTAACTGCAACAACCAAACTGTAGGAGAGGAAGCTGGTTCGGCTGCCGCAGCTAACGTTCAGGCTGGTCCATCGGCTGACTAGCCGAACATTTGTCAGACTTCAGCATAACACTGACGCACTAGTCAGGTAGAGATCATTTTTTACAGAATTTTTCTCTTTTTCTTTGATAAACAAAATAGAATGATTGCAGTGTGATTTCTGCAGGGAAACAGATATTTTCTTAGGTCTGTACAAATGATGTGTAGGCCAGGACAACTCTGCAGCATAGCAATACTTGAATTAAATGGTATTTTTAACACACTTTTCACCTATAACAAATATTGCACCTCCCTGTGATTCAAAAATTAAAGTAAGTCATATTGCAATTTTGATTAAATTTCAATTAATTGTGCAGGCCCATTCCAAACGCTCAAGTTTCACAAAGCTTACGAAAAAGAAATGACCTGAGTTTTGTGAGCTCTGCTGGAGGGTTCACTAAAGTGTTTGTGCAGGTAATCACACATAAACCCGAGAGATAATGAGCAGGGAAGGCAGACTACATAAACTTTAAATAAGGAGAGAGAAAAGGAAAGACAGTGTCACAAAAGAGAAAAGGAACGATTAGACAGCACAAAGCAAAGGAAAGTCTGTTTAGTGGTAATGAGCAGGCTTCCTCCATCAACAAAGCGTCTTCTCCTTCATTCATTATTTACTTCTGCCTTAAGCAATGTGTGGCCACCACATTAAAATTAGAGAGTAACAAAGGTACCAACAGGCCAGTGAAAAAGCTGAAAAATGCTATGAACAAACAAGCAACTACAAGCCTCATTAGCATGTGCTGTGCTCTCGATTGACCTTATCAAATCACTGAATACATTCTGTGCAGAGTGTGATGTAGATGTGACCAGGGGTGAAAGTAGGCTGGTACGGTCTAGTACTGCGAACCACCAAAAGATTTAGCAGCGGCAGGCGGTACTGGAGAGAGAGGAAAGGAGCTGCCTGTCAAAACCCACATTCAAACCAGTCACTTTTACCAAGAAAACACTTCTGCCGATCAACTCGTAATCTGATTATCAAAAGCTTCTCAGTCGTTCTGAATTGCTTCCGAACTGTTCATGCTGTGTTTTGATCCTTGCTGGATGGAGCCCAGCTGTCTTACAGTAGTTAACATTAGCACAAACCTCTGCTGACACGCTGCAGCTGACTGATATCCAGCATTGTGGCAGCCAGACATTTGGCACGAAATCTCCCAAGTAAATGTGTAGCAGAATTAGTTGTGACATTTCATGATATTCTGTTTTGTTCCAACAACACAGACAGCAGCTCGGACAAGCTGTGTGTTAGGTGACGATCAGGGACTCCTCTGAAACTCATCGGTACGTTACTGCGTACCTTTACCTCCTGAACACAGTGCTTGTGAAAGGGTGCGTTTGATTTACTGTTCGGGGACGTTCGGTTTCTTCCACACCCAAACCATGGACTTTAATAGTGCTGTTTGCACCAGGACAGGACGATTAATAAATAAAGCTAAAAAAATTCCAAACATCCTTGCTGACATGCTGTCAACATGTTTTTAATATCAGCTGTTACCGACAAATTTAGTTAGAATTTTTTAAAAAACAAGTTGAGACATTTTACTCAAAATCATTTGTTCTCTCATTTATTTATGTGACACTTTTATGTCTAAAAGTCCAAAGACAGAGACTTATTAACTGTTATGGTGTTGAATTAAATCAAGCTGTTATAAATTAAAACAAAACAAGTTATGAGTATTTTGAAAGTTTTAAAAGTTGCACTTTAATCATTAAAATAAATCTTTTGCTATACACAACGTCAAGTGTTTGAAATTTCTTTCTACTCCATACAGGTATTAAAATAGGCCCACTGAAACATTTTTGTCAAGAATGCATGAAGCTGAGGAGAGCTGAACAATACAGAGCGATGGAGGTTGTGGTAGTACTGCTGGCAAGAATTTTAAACTACTTTCACCCCTGGGTGCGACTGAGCTCATGTCTTACTGGGAAAGGGCTGCAACAGTTCACACAGACCTTGAAAAATCCTTTTAAGTTTGTAAAATACAGAAAAAGTTTGAAAATGAAAAGATGTCTTAGGTATTGATTAATATAGTTACCAAATTTAGCTGTGTACTCAAATTTTCATTTGTCTCTAATAATGATTAATGTAATTGAAAAGTAGTGATGAGATATCAGCATGAGGAAATCTAGATGCCAGATGCTGAAGTTCCACAGCAGCAAAACAGTTTTCACATCAGAGATTCTAAGTTGGTGCATTTCTTCAATTTTAAGTTTCTTTGCATCGCCCGTCTCTTGACAGTTGAGCCATCGCCATGGTTCACTGCAGGGTTTAGATTGCCTGTGACTGCCACACTACAGCACTTCATAACCAAAAATATGAACAACAAATTGCTGCGACTCCCAGGTCTTTTCCTCGTCCACTTCCCAACAACTTCGAGCCTGATGATTTTAGGGCACTGTTTGCTCAGAAATTTCCCCGTACGACAGGAATCATTTCATACTTCAGTCACAAAATGAGTTGAAGTAAACTGAAATGAGGTGGGTGCAAACATAAAAAATAAGGTTTTATACTTGTGCTGTTTTCATATTTTTATTTCCAAATGTAGACATTAGAAGAAAACATTCTTAAATTTATCAATTTGACCTGGACCTCAAAGGTCAACTCTGACAATTTTCAGTCTTATCTCTATCTATCCAAATTATGTCAAACTCAACAAAAATTTTTTTCAATGTTCTCTTTGTCTCTGGGATGCAGCTTCAAAATCTCTTGCTCTTCTTCTTCTTGAAGAACTACAGACTGGAGGGTTTTCTGGCTCTGGCAGACCAAAAACCCCACATTGTTGAAAACTAAGCAGTATTAAATAAAATAAATGTTCCAGTGCAACGGATAACAACCTTGGAGACCTGGCAAGAATCTGTTTTTTCTTTTTGTGATGCAATGCATCCTGGTACATGTAGGCACTGCAAGAACAGCTGGGTGAGCAGGACAACGCAGAAAACTCAGCTTTCTCTGTCAACAAAACAAACTGAGGAATTTATTCCTTCAGTTGACGACAGTTATCATCAGCAGTGATTGGACATCTACATGAAAAGTGGAGGATTTTCCCTTTTATTAAATTATGTGCGACATGCCATAAAGAGAGATGTCAGCACAATCCAGACCAGCAGCATGTGTCATGTGACTAATTTAAACGACTAGGTTAAGCAAAGTGCTGTAATACTATTAGTATCACAGTACAGTATAGTGTAGTATTATTTATAGCTTTGTTGTTTAAGAGAGGAGAAAAGGGTGTACTGGAATCATATAGGTACTGGCAGATACTCAGTGTTGCCTTACTGGTATCTTTAGTGTGGAAAACACACACAAGTGAGATGCAGCAACTCTGCCACACACGGGCTGCTGAGGAAAAGCAGGAAGTGTGACCCAGTCCTTTGTGTTATTTCCAGGCTCAGACAGCCAGAGGTGTGGACTCAAGTCACATGACTTGGACTTGAGTCACATTCGAGTCACAAATTTGATGACTTTGGACTCGACTTGACAACATCATAAGAATAAAGGCCAATTCATATTTCTACACCCGCATGTCTGCAAGGGTCCGCTCTGGTTAGCGTAACGTAAAAATCTTCATCCATCCATGTACGCGAGGGTCCGCACGGACCCCTCTGAGGACGTCCACGTGCAGCCCAGAATTTGTGACCGCTAGGACTGTCCGCTTTGACAGGGCGCCGACTGCACATGCTCTTTCACATGTGTGAACAGAGCAATGTTTTGACTTAACTAGTTTACTGTGGATACAGTGATTCAAGGCAACAACAACAACAAAGGAAGAACATAATACCACTCAGGTGAGACTGTGCTCTCCTTCATGTCTGCAGAACCTTTACTTTTTTCTGCTGTTGTCTCTGCCTGGATGACACACATTTAGTTGCAGCTGCAACATTAGTAACATCAGTCTGGCTAAACAAGAGAAAAGAAAAAAGAAGTACAGCCACTGAAACTTCTGTTATCTTTTGTTTATTCTGTTGCGATCTGTGCACAGCATATTACTTATGGCCAGACTGGCGCCGATCTTTGTTTAGTATAAATAAAACTGCTTTCTTAGTCTGCACTAGTGGACGAGTCTGTGGACGGACTTTTGACTTAAAATACTTGAGATTTAAATGTATTTTATCTAAAAAGTGTGCCACAAATCA
>JAPQLA010000022.1:4641576-4655673 GCA_029822935.1 Naso vlamingii
AAAGAAATTTTGCACGTGTACACATAGCTATTGAGACAAACTCTTTCAAGTTAGAAATGCCTTTTCTTCTCTGATATTTTGTAACCAAATGAACAAGCAATCTCCCAAGGGAGCATGAAGGAAGACAGCGGGGGAATCTGACAGCAAGACTGAGTAACAGAGGCAACATGAATTTGCCACTTTGAGGAAAGTTGGCAGGTAACAGGATTTCCAGTGTGTTCTCACAGAGCAGTGGTGCCAACACAGGGCACTTTTTTCATCTCACCAGGCACCACATCACTCACATCAGTGTGTAGCTGGCTTATTATTCATTCAGTAAACAATGATTCACTCTGACGCAGTGTGATATCATCATTTCCTCCTCCAGACTCATAGTGCCGAGATTCATGCAGGTAAAACAAGGCAAAACAGAAACATTCAACACGCCTCCTCAAAGTCATGTTTTGCTTTGATATGATTACTGCAGAAACTGTTTGGTTGTCTAAAAAAAGCAAAAAAAAAACCCAAAACATTTTTTGTTTTTCATTTTCTAAGCTTTGATTTTTCTTAAAACACACACTTTTCAACATAAAATGTTGGTAACTCATGTTTACAGTGGGCGTTTTTCTTTTTTGTCATCAAAGGGGAATTTTTTTGTCTTTGAATGTGGAAAATCATATGAAAGTGCAGCAACACTACAAGACCTACGAACTAAAGAGAGCAAATGCTTTAAAATACTGCTTACATTCAGTTAAAATTCAGAAAGCAAAAAAAACTACATTTAAGGCTTGAATCCTCATTGAAGTCATCCCTAAAATCATTAATTTGATTATTTGAGTAAATGTTGTATTGAGAAATACTTTTAATGCAGACAAATTCTATGTTTGTTTGATTGTTTTTGCTATGTCTTCGGCAGTTACTGTGCAAATTCTGAAATACACACTTTGAAATATATTGACCATCATTAGCCTCTCTGTAGTCTAAATACATTCTCATTATAGCATTAAGTCAGATTAAGAATTTTTGGGCCTTATTATTTTAGAAATCTTTCTGCCTTGAAGTTTTAGAAAGTTGCAGGACTAAAAATTACACTTGATTAAAAGAGAGTCACATTAAATTAGTGACACCACTTGCACAACTAAGATACAGCCAGTAGCTAGTTAGTTTAGCTTAGCATGAAGATAAGCTATAAAAAGATAACCTGACTTTTTACAAAGCAATGGGAAAAAAGGATAAAGAGGATAACGAACAAATATAGATGCAGGCATCATCGCTGCCATCTCTATTATTCCCTTTGCACAAAAAAAAATCAAGCTTCAATTAATTACTGGATTTTAAGCTGTAATAAATCACTTAATAAATGATTCCCAAGGTGTTTTTATTTCTGCCGAAACAGGTAAAGAGCAGACTTGACTGTGTTTAGTGACCTGTGAGAAGGCTTTGTGTTGCTCACTGTATTAACAAGTCAGCCTTGCAGCAGTAGAGTAATGGGATCCCAGGAGCTCTTCGGGGTCACAGGTGATTACTGATCAATTCTCTAGTTGATGGCATTTCAATCGTGTCTTCTAAACTGAAGGTCATTGGACCGAGTGAAACAATTGCGCTTAAACCTGGGCAATTTGTTAGAAGTATATGAAATAAGTGGTCTGGAGTCAAGGGTTAAAGGTATTTTCTAAACTTGGACCATGGTCAGACACAAGGCTTTGTTAACACAGCATACAAAAATCTGATCAAACATTTAATCTTTCCATTCTTTTTTATTTTTTCTTCTCATTTGTTTTTTTCTTCATGTGATTTGCCCTGTATCTTAGCACATCCCCCCACCTCTCTGCAGTATAATGTCCTTGGTTTGTTTTCTCATGTTCTGCTGGAGAGGCCAGCTCTCCCAGAGACAGCTGAGTCTGCTGAGGCTCCATTAGGCCCTAACCAGTCCAATACTGGATGAGATGCAGGCAATGCAAGTGAACAGAGAGACAGAGAGGGAGGAGAATGAAGCAGCAGGAGGAGTGGAGAGAGAGTGGGGGGAAAAGACAAAACGATGGAATGGAGGAATGAGGATGAAGGGGAATCTTGGATCAGAGAGCTGCTACAATGAGGAGCAAGTGTGAACGTTTGGATTCCCGGCCTTTAATTGCTTTCTTGTTCTTTACTTCATCCAATCCCTCCCTCCATTAATTACTGTCAATTAACTCTTTATGCTGCATTCACATGGAATCAGACAGGCGGCAGCAGACACCCTGTGAATGGCACGGGAAAAAACAAACAGTCCGGCAGAATGGAATGACAGCAAAATGAAACACGCATGACAATGTGTTGCTACAATGATGTCTTATGAAATTATTGGTAAAACTTTCTACGAAGCCTGTCTCTATAATGAATTATAACACACAGCCTTTCGTGTGACATCTCTGTAGGTTTTCAGGCTGTGGTAAATACAACTCTGGGTATTACTGCACCAAAATAATCAACTTCTCACTGACGAGACTGGACATGTTTTCTCCTTGTGAGAGACATTTGAGGATTAAGGTAACATCCGGTGTAAATTCCGTTGTGGAGGACGGCATACAGTTAAAATATTTAAACTTTTGAGGCAATTGCTGTAACCGTTGCCGGCATTCTTTGCCAGCCTCATCAAATTTTACGGTCCTGCTCTCATCCACTTGAATGACATCTGATTTGCCGTCTACTGTCTGCCTGATTCCATGTGAATGAAGCACTATCCAATCCCCTCCTTCAACTCCTCATCATTCCTTCTTTTCAATTCTTCCTTTATCTTTGTCCTTTGTCCTTTTGCAAACCTTGGAATTGCCTAATCTGGTCAGAGAAACATCTCCAACTTCAATGTTAACTTTGCAAAACAGTCACAGCGCAAAAACTCACATTCCAGATCTTGGGAGAAATATTGGACCTCCAAAAGACGAACATTAAATGACAAACAATGTATTCATCAGTCTGAAGGCTTGTACAGTAGGACCATGTTTCTCAACCTATGGTTTAAGACCCCCATAGAGGTCACTGTTTGTTTGCTTTGAAGTTCTCTCAGATCAGATATATTTTGCCTGTGAGTATGGGGGACCTTTGGTGAATTTTAATCTTTTTAAATGTTTATTAAGCTAAAAAAGTTAGAGAGCACTAACATACAGCTTCTTTTTCTACTAAAGATGTATTTTTTAAAAATAGATCACAAATGTATAGTTTAATTTTTGAAACTGATGCTAAAATTGTAGCAAGTTGTAGCATCTGTGTACCAATACACAGCTAGTGCACTATTTAATAACTTTTGGACAACAAAGGAGCAAAAAGGAATAAACATATCAGGATTTGGCATCACAGATAAAACTTGTTAACAGAATGAATTCATTGTAGGTTTTTGTTCTTTTTAAGAATTTGTTGACAATCAGAAACACATCAAAAACTGACTTTAAGAACTGTGCTTTCATTAAGGCTGAGGTGAGGCAAGTAGTTTATGGTTAGGGTTAAACTCAGTGAAAGCAATGCAAGGCAATGTGTCCAGAATGTCTTACCTTATTCTCCAGTCGACCAATTAGCTCAGCCAAGCGGTTGATCTGAGCCTCCAGACCTTCTTTCCTCACCTCTACTGTACCTGTAACACACACACACACAGTTAAATTAAAAGTTAAACAGCTAAATAGTTAAATAGGATAAGTTTAATTGGATAAAAACCAGCTTATCCACAAATATACTGTACATTTTTGCAGATTGCCTAATATAGTCCTGATGGGTCTGTGGTTGAGAAAAACAATAGGTAGAGTAAGAACACAACTACACTGAGCAGCCAGGAGCCACACAATACATGAAGAACCTCATAAATACACAATCTTTCTATTTATATTCTATTATGGATATTTTATGGAAAGTAGGACCTTTGAAGATGCAGATAAGCAATTATATCTGTTTATTGAAAGAAACTTGTTCTGTTCAAAGACAGTGAAGAAATGGGAAGCCAGTTCCTTTAACTTGCTCCTCTTAATTAGCTCTTCTTCCAGTGTGTTTTTTTCATTCTTTTTATTGCCAGTGGTCTTAAGTATATTTCACTTTGGCAAGAAATATTTTGAATTTTGGATAAGAGCAAGTCTTTCATATGAATTGATGCTTTTGGATGTCTCATTATTAGTAGCAGTAAAATAATGGTGTGATTTGACTTAACCATGTATGTGTGATAAAGTCCACATGAGAATGCAGCTCTTGTGTATCTCACTTCTGTTTGATGATGGTAAACAGGAAAGGCAGGCTGGACTTCACATGGGGACTCCTTTGATTTGAATGCTTAAAAGTAGGTTTGTGTTAACATGAGCTGTGTCTGAATTCAGCGGCTGCATCCACTGGAGGGTGTATTTGTAGACCAACTGCGTCACCATGGGGCACCAAAAGCTGTACCAATTCGTTGCTCCTTCAAATCCTGTAGAAGAATCCACCACTGTGAAGGATCCACCAGTTGGATTCTTTGCAGCCCAGCATATCCCAAAATTCATTGCGTTCCGCCTCCTTTCTTTTCTTTTTGTTTTCAAGCAAACATAACGGACGAAGTAGCAGCAGTTAGAGGACATCTTTAAACATAAGTATTAGAATGACAAATTACAAATTTTCTGGCTGTTTCTTTACATGCACATAAGTTAACGGCTGTGTCATGGTTGCTAAGCGACAGGAGTGGTGCATTGTGATGTGAGGAGCAGTTGGTGACAAAACAGGAAATGCTCTGTAGGCTAGACCATCTTGTTTGAGTTTGAAGTTTCGGTTCAGCTGTTGCGGTTGTCGACCTTCGTGGGCTGCAGATATTCTGAGGATGCAGCTCCTGAATTGAGACACAGCCTTGGAGAGTTACGTGATACAAAGTTGGATGCTAACATCCATTCAATAATAGAGGACTACTTGACACCTTCATGATCACTTTTACCAGAGCAGGTAGACAAACCTATGAAGTGCCAGATGTGGAGGGTTCATAATTGCCATCATGGAAAGTGTGCACCAATGGGACAGCGGTAACTAACCCTTCACCTCTTGCAGTGTCTGATGAGAGACACGAACTACATCGCATGCTTGATGTTGCAGTAGCAGTCTACTGTCAAATTACTCGTCTGTATTTTGGAGCTGTCACAGATAACCCTTTCCTCATAGTGAATACATTCTAGCCAGCCATGGTACGATGTGCAAATGAAATAATGTTTTAGGTAACAAACACCAAAGACACACCAATGTGCCACGCTGTTGCTAGCTAGCAAACTAATGAATCTTAGCTCTGTGCTGCTAAAAGTTAAAGAGTGATGAATGAATGTCATGATATTATAGGTTGAAAATGGTTTATTCTACTAGTTTCACAGGAAACTGAACTGGACTTGCCTGTATTTGTTTTCTGTTTCACTGTAGCCTGATGAAGAATTTTTCAGCTTCCACTGTAAATAATGTAGGGCTGTGCTAAAAAATCAATACAGCAATATATCGCAATATTTATTCTCATAATATCTGTATCGATGTCCAGCTCTAAAAATCGATATTTTGAAAAAATATACATATATATTCATGTTTCAAACAGACTAGTACCTAGAACCTCCTCTGTTTCAGTGTGTTCAGTTTAAGTGTAAGAGTGCATAATTTCATTTTTCATTTTAATGTTATGGCAGCTACATCAGCGTGTTGGTAATTTGCCAATACTGTTCAAATAAATTGGAAAGCAAATTCGAAAGAAAATTGCTCTGACTCAATGTATCTGCTGAAGCATCAATAAAATGTGATGTGAAGTAGTAAAACTACCCAGATTATACACAGCAATTTGTATTCCAGCTGTTTTTACATTGTCAGTGCATTATGCAGAATATCGTAATACATTACAATATGCATCGTATCGCAGTGTATCGTGACATAATAATATCATATCCCATGCATTATTATGTATATTGTATCACAAAGTCTTTGCCGGTCTCTACATTCAATGAATGTAGAGTCTGTTTATAGAGACTAATGTGTTTGAAGATGCACTTTCACAAGTAAAACCAATTCCAACCCTTCAAGCTGTACTGTTATGACCAACTGCTGTTGGCTGTAACATTTCAAGAAATGTTGCAAAGTACTAATAAAAGCAAGAAAGGAGAGGACTACTTAAAAACAACAACAAAAAAAAAGCTTTTCAAATATTTTCAATACGCTGAAGAAAACTCCACAGAATGCCTTTAATGTGTAAACAGTGTATTGATGTGAAAATGCTTTACATTGTACTTTAAACTATAACCAAAAGAGAAATGTGCATGGATGACTGAAAAATTCTCTTTTTCCTCACTACTTTGTTAATGAATGTTGCTTATTCATGCGTGTTGTTGCAACTAAAAGTCCAATAAATACCAAATAACACTGAGGAAACATGTTGTTTTCCTGTAATTTCCCCCACATCAGATGAACCCCCTTTCAAATCTCTCGGTTCCTTCATCTCCTTCCATTGTGTTCTTCTCACCCCGTCCTCCTCCTCTGTCTCCTAAGATGCTGTCCTCTTTTCATCCCCTGATGGCCCTCTCACAGCTAATTGGAGAACTGGCTGCCCACTCTTCATTAAAAGCTTTAACAGCCAGTCAATTAGGAGCTTCCTCTTTCCAGCCCAAACATACACACACATACACACAATCAGCCACCTAACCATAGACTGTAACCATGGAGACAGTTGGAGATAAAAGCCCAGTGGTCATTTCGATGGACGGAGAAAATGCGTCCCAGTCCCAGTCAATTAACGACTTGTGTGAGAAGTAACAGCCTTTAAATCTAGCAGCACGGTGAGGAAAGTGAGGTCTCTGTTGACTTTCTCTTCAGTGAAGCCGGAGATATTTCACATTCGCCTAATTTAACTTTCTGTGACAGCCAGTGTTTAAAGTTGTTGACGTGAATCATGAAAAAAAGCTTCAACAGTACGCTGTCTCTCAGACAAAGTGACTAAAAAGTTTAACGTCGTCTGATCTGTACACATCTGTTCATCTTTCGATGACTAAATTTAAAGTCGTCACTACAAACCAGTTAGTTCCGGGCCTGATTGTAGAGGCGGCCTGGTGATTCTACGGTGGAAGTGATGGTCAAATAAATCACATGATTTATCTGAAATGTCAAATGTCATTGCTACAGACTGAAGGTTTGTGCTGTGCGGCAAAAAGTAAGGTTGCAGTGTGTATTCAACATGTTTTTACCCCAGAAGCCCTTTTTTCACAGAGCGTAATGTTTCTCTTGGTACAGTACCGGATGCAATTTTTTGTGTTTCTGCTGTCTAAAGGGTACCAAATAACCGTACCATGCCATACCTATTTCGGTTACCCTTTTGCTGGGGTACCAAGTGGTCCTAACTGTTAATATATCACTTCAGAAAGTTTTCCATATTTTTCAGGCGAGAATGTTACCATGCAGATTTCAAATATGTAGTCAGTTTATCTAAATAACACTTGTTTGTGTATCTGTCACAAAGTTTTGCAGACTTGTGAAGAGCTGCAGCTCACAGTGAGACCTGCGGGTCTGCCCGGCTCGTTCAGCTGTCACTCCGGGGAGAAAGTTAACTGATGAACTGGTGATATATGCCAAAATTTAACACTGGCCATAATGTTTCTGTAGCATTTTAAAACATGACACAAAAACGAAAGGACGCTTTGCTGCCGTTTCATGTTGATTCGTTGCCATAAGTTTTAATGTTATTGGTAGAAAAAAGATCATGTCTTTCACTGAGCTGCTCGGATGCATCTTTTAAGGTGGAATGTTTGCTTTCTTTTCATGTTGTTCAATGCATGAGTTACGCCATGAATTAATCAGCCTACCTTAAATGTCAAAATGACAACCTGAAGAGGTTTTAAGAGGTTTTATTTGTCACATATACATATTGTACATGTACAGTAGTGAAATGTCTGAATATTAACAATAATTTATTTGCTTTCGCCTTTCTTTCATGATGACATATGCTTCAGTAATGATTGAATTGTCAAAAACTTTATAAAATGTGCGTCAATTTCTACTGGTTTATGCGGCTGAAATAAGCCCATTTTTCACCTGGAGAAAAAAGTGGCGCTCTTACGTTGCGCAGCACAATACGGCAGCACAGCGCCGCTCACCAAGTAAGGGTACAGATCTCGGGGCACCGTTTCAAAGTGTATGGTGCCGTACCACACCGAACTGTACTGCTCAGTGGGAACAAGGCCTTTATGTTGGTGACAAAATCTTTTTTCTCATTTCAGGAACATGTTAAAACAATTATGGTTAAACTTTGCAAGTTTTAAAACAATTCACCAAGATAAATGTAATCCCTTGCAGTTATCTTAAAAAATGAGAAAACGGTTACAAACAAATAAAATGTAACTGCAGACAGAAACTTTAAAAGATCACCAAACCACACTGCTTGCAAAATTGCATGAGCTATACGTTCTTTTTACAGTTGATTTTCCTCTTATTCATAAAGCCATAGTAAGCCTTATATTTTCTTATATGTGTAACTATTATTCATGTCATACTCTTAGCATCAACCTCAGATCTTAATTGTCCTCCATCCATTTCAGATATGGTGTGTGCTGATCCTTTTAACTTAGAGGTTACAGTGAAGATTTTAAATTAAAAAAGGTTTAAATAACATCACTTCAAATTAAGGTGGATGTCATCCATTAGACAGTGAATTCACTGACTGCAAGTGAAATTCTGCTCTGCTTCTTCCCGGCTTTAGAAAGCAGACACAAGTAACCACACAAAAGCGTAGGTTTAACAAATAGCAACCTTTTTTAAAATTTATTATGATTTTTTTTGTTGCTGTTATTGTTTGGACCTGCCCAAACAAAAAGTATTGTAAGATCTCAATTCAACAAATCTCAGCGTGGACACTCGAGACACCTTTCAGCACAAGTGTACAGTAAATGTAATCAGGTTAAATTAATAGGGGAGTCAAAACTAGTAGAAAATTTGTACAGATACAAGTTAATGTAGTTGAGGTCTGACATAAGAAAAAAACCTTTAACTGTCAAAAGTACATACATTCTTTACTCAAACAGAAGTACAGATACTTGTGTTCAAATGTAGGGAGTTTAAGTCAAAGTCAGAAAAAAATAATACTGAAGTAAAGTACAGATACCTGGAAAATCTACTTAAGTACAATACAGAAGTATTTGTACTTCATTACTTCCCACCTCTGGTAGTATCTGTTGTATGACCTAGTTAAGCTATGTGTGAGTTAAAAGCTTACAAACACTCCGTCCAAATATTTACCTTCCACTGATATCTTTGGGTGTTTTATTTGAAAGAGACCATGTTTTAACTGTAGTTACTGTACTGCTCTTTCATTGGTCTCTCTCTGCAATTTGAGGATGTCTTTTGTTTTCTTGGGAAAACCCCATACTGACTGTTTTGTCAGAGAGTGAATGTTATGTGAAATACTTTAAGGGTGCGCTCTCTCACATTCGTGTTGCTGTTGCAGGTCATGAAACATTTCTACTAGTCACTCAATTTTTTGATCTGTCACTTTTGAAATCTACATAGAAAACTAAACTGTAAAACTGTACACACTGAGTCACTGGTACCTTGTCAGTAGAAATATGAATATATCATCTCATCAATTCCCCGTAATCCCTGATTTCTTGACAATTGCTTTTTAAAACCACATTTATTTATTTAGAAACCTCCACAGACAGCATTTAGCCTGTGCCTGGCAGGTGGCTGGCGCTAATTTCATTCCCTGAATGTGAATAGCAATTAGACTTAGAAGTGTTGAGGAAATGCAACGGTAAGAGATTTGACATTCAAACTTTGATTAGGGTCTTTTTTATTATTAATTACAAACAGCAGCCAATCAGAAATGCCAAAAAAGAGATTTATTTGTAATTATCTCAACATGAGGGATGTGCTTGGAGGGAATAAGCACTGAAGTGTTGATCTCAGCAACTATGTAGCATTCACTGCTCGACTTAAAGGCGGTGGTGGTTATTTTTAGCTTTTTTATTTGCTCTTTTCCTTGCTCTTTCTTAACCCAGTTGTCACCCACTCACTGCTTTGTGTTTTTCTGCTCCTCTCTGTCTGTTTTTGCAGAGACTCTGATCAATTCACAGTGAAAACAAACCTCACACACGTACACATCTTCTTGCATACTGCTATGAGATGAGAAATGGAGATGACAAAACTTCAGAGACTTCATATGTGTGCATGCATACAGTGGAGGAGAGAAAATAAGGAGAGGAAGAGAGTGAAGAACCGACTCAGGAGTGCAGGAGTAACTCATATATAATGGAGGACGCTGGGCAGATGGATGGGAAGAGGGGGAGAGGGAGGATTTGGGAGTCATTAATCAATCGACTTGCCCTGACTCAAGACAAAGTGCAGCTGACATCAAGGTCCTCAGCTGTCAGAGCTGCTTTACAGCCTACAGTATCAAGGAGAGAGGGGCGGTGGGGGAGAAAAACTGAGAGAGGAGAAAAGGGGAGGGCTTGATGTTGAGGTAAAAGAGTGTTAGATTGAGAAAGAGCAAAAGGCTGCTTTTCCATCTCTGTCTTGTTTTAGAACCAAGGGGCGCACAAAAGTAAAAGCAGTTATTGAGTTTTGTAACATTTTATCCAATATACCAAAGAATGGAGAGATAACTTGGTAATTATGGGATACATTTGCGCCTGCTTGAAATTTAGCTGTAAAGCTTTATTTCAGCCTCCCATTTCCACATAAAAACACATGGCTGACACATTTTTTTTTCTGTAACAAAGACTCTGACAAGAGGTTTTTTTAAAGCTGGCCCCACTAGAGTATAAATGGGCAGATTTGGGGTCTTTCATTTCATCCTTTTCTCAGCTACACTGTAAATAAGGTGTGTACCTCAATGTATTCCTGGGTTAAAATAAAGGTTGAATGAATGA
Organism: Naso vlamingii; assembly: GCA_029822935.1. NCBI lineage: Eukaryota > Metazoa > Chordata > Actinopteri > Acanthuriformes > Acanthuridae > Naso > Naso vlamingii. The sequence continues at coordinate 4,652,412 of JAPQLA010000022.1, forward strand.
ATGATTTGCCCTTGATGACAATGGCACGAGCACCCCCAACTTAAAGGGACAGTTTGCTTTTTCATATGTGGGGTTGTGTGAGACTTTTATGCTTATCAGTGTTTTACCTGCCTCAGATAACCAGATAACTGTCAGCTTGTTCTCTGTATGGAAAAGCATTGCAATGTGGCGACAGGAAACAGAGCATAAGCAACATGTCGTTTAGCCACCAACAAGACTACCTGCCTAAACTTTATGCTGGGATCCACAGATGAAGACGTTCATTTTGGGGATTTCAACAGAACTGTTTTTGAATTAACATGTTTATCATCTGCCACAAAGGAAGCTATGGACTGAGCTCATTCCCCACAGTCCTCCAAATCTTTACACCTAGGTGTGAGGACATGCCAGAGACCCAGCTGTGAGTTGCCATTGGTCAGGGGGACTGACACCCCCGACCAGGGGAACAAAACCCAACTCCTTTCTTTGTTCACTCTCTTATCTCCAGCGACCTCTCAGGAGGCTCTCTTATCTCCAGAGACAGCTCTTACCTCCAGGGACCTCTCCTGACGTCCTCTCTCTGCTCCCCTGAGAGACTCGTCTACAGAGGCTCTTGCGGCCTCTGAGACTTGTCTCCTGAGCTCCCACCAGGACTCTCACCAGAAGTCCTGAGCTCTCAAGGGATCTTCTGATGGACTTCAGCTTCTGACAGCTGCAAGCTGCAGTTCCAGCAAACAAAGAGAACTTCTCCCCACAGCAGCGACGCGAGGTCCTGAGTAGCACCAGAGCAGTTGGCATTAGCAGCTATGCTAAGGCCTGCTAGCTAACTCCAAAGCAGAAGACAACCAAGTAAGCACGGAGCGGCTTACTTTGCAAGGATCCTACTGAGCAACCAGCCACCAGCAAGGACAATACTTTTCAACTCTGGGACCAACATTACCCAGCCTGGATCCCCAGACGAGGAACCATCGGTAATGTTAAACTGGGCCTAGATAGCATCATCTTAGCACGGCTAAGCACAGGACCATTAACCTTGGTCACACATTGAATGTATTCCAGACTGTTTAAGTGTTGATGTGATATCACTGTACTTAGATTATTAATATTTGGCTTTGCCAAGTTGTAAGTTAAGTTTGCTTCCTATAGACCAGGTCTTTGCATGCAGCTAACAATCTTTCTAACCTCGCACCGTGACACACACACAAACACACTTACAACCTTTAGCTTGGCTCATTTCACACCAATGTGTGAAATTACAAGCACATGGTCTGAGCTCCACCATGTTCTCTTTGTTCCACAATAACAAAGAACATGTGGTTTTCAGCCACCATCTTGAACCTAAGTCCTTCCCTTTGTCAGCCATCTTGCCTGTAGTTTGCCTACACACACACAAATTCACACTCTCACACACACACACTGTATATAGTACATGTTTAGATTGTGTTAACTGTTTTTGTAATGAAGGCTTTTAAAACTATATGCCGTCTGTTTTAATGTTGCACAAGAGTGAATGTTGCCGACCTCTTCACAGACAAGAACTCCGAAAACCTTCAACCTTTACTAACTGTAACATGGTAATTTGATTTTAGTTATTATGTAAATTATTGATCAAATTCCAAATGGACAGTTAAGTACTTTTATGTGACTGAATCGATGAGGTGGCTATCTTTTCCCTTTTTAAGGGTGGTGCTCGTGGGGCGATCTGATGTAAATTAGACCTGGTGTCTAACTGGTGTCCAAAGATCCGGATAATGCCCCTAGGGTCCAATGCAAGGAAATGCATTTCTTCACAGGATAGAAATGTAACAGCAGAATCAGATCTACAGTGTGTTAAAACTATAATCTCATTCTTTCTAACTATACAAACTCACTTGACAATTCAAATGAGCATCTGAATTGGAGAAAACAGCCTGCTAGCTTTAGCAGCTTGTTAGATAAGCTAGCACACTGTCATAAAGTCTCTCCAAACTCCACAGCCAAAAGTTCAATTTTGAATGTATTTGAGGCAAATAGCGAACTGAAATATTACGCAGAGGAGGAGTTTTGAAGAAACATTGCATACCACAGGGATTCTCATAGGAATGAATGGATTTATGCTTCAGTCATTGGTTAAAAGTTTAAATCACTTATGTACTTTACCCAGGAGAAACTATAGTTACAGATAAGAACAATAATAAATGTTTTAAAATCTCCTTACATCTGCTGACAATTACATTACAGTTTCTTATGAACAGCTATTTAAGTGTTGCTGTACTGATTATGAAGGCTAAATGAGGAATAACGGTTGACCATTTTAGGCCTTACAATCACACACACTGAGAGTCTGGTGGTCTCACTTAATGCAGAAACAATTTTATCTACCGTCTACACAAAAAAAAGTAGTTATATTGTTTAATATTACAAAATATCTTCATCAAATCATGGAGGTTGAACAATGACTGGTAATGCTCAGGTTGGAATTCCCAAACTAGCTGGTAAATGCTGCAGTTAAGCAATATTTTATCCTTCAGCAAAAGGCTACTGACCTGATGCTAAATAGCTGTTTGTGCTGAAATCAAACCTGATTAAAGTCTTTGTTGCTCAGAGTTGCCACATGCTGATTTTTATTGAAATAGGGGATAAAATTACTCTAATATGAATTTCTACTGTGAGGAGAAAATAAAGCATGTTTGGGTGGAATGCTGAATTTGTCTCTCACCATCTGTCTCAAGATTGTTGGGTGCTGTTACACCCCGAAGCAAGGCATTAAACCTCACAGGCACCCAACACTGTTGCAGATGAACTCTGCTCGACTCAACCCCCCTCTGAGGTTTCAGAGTGCCCATCAAGAGTTGAACAGAAGATGCACAGCAGGTGACAAATTCGAACTACGGCAGTGCTGTAGTATCAACCAACATTAAAATCTCACCCAAACCTCTGTCAGCATCAAACAGTAGCACATTTCCAAGCCTCTGTCTGCAGTAGATAACTTATCTGCCTTTTCTGACATGCTGTGAGCTGAAATACATCCCAGGATATACTTGACTGACAGGTGACGCACGTTTGGACTCTGAAAGAGGAAGAACTTGAAAATCCTGTCAGTTTGAGCTGTCATCATTGTACACATCACCCAACAAGAGTCAATGTTTCTTTTATGTAATGGTGGGACCGAAACAATTTTTCAGATGTGGTAAATGACACTACAGCATGTTACTGACACATATCACTTGCAAAATGTTTAACTTGTCATTTTTTCTGTACCTTGCTTCCTGACAACAGAAGGAATAGAACAAGAAAAGCTGCC
>JAPQLA010000022.1:4731568-4748240 GCA_029822935.1 Naso vlamingii
CTCACAGGAGGTTCGATTCCACTGTTCCTCGAATCAGCTGTTTTTGTTGTTGTTGTTGTTTTACATTCACCGTTAGAGTAGTGGGGGAGTGGAATTCCATATCAACCCAACATTTGAGACTGTGGAAGTTTGGTCGTGTTTAAAACCAGACTCATGTTAAGGAATGTTCATTTCAAAATAAAAGCAGAAAAATACCTTGTAGTTTCACTAAGTATCTCATGAAGATAAATGCAAAGAAAACCACAAAAATACAAGAGGAGCTGTGTAGTTTGTCCTCTTTTTATTATCACTTAGGGCCCCTCAGTCTCGGTAAGTACAATATGGTAGATTTGAAACCATTCACAGTGGATGTGTTAAAAAGTCACACTACTCATTTCTTCATCTTCCCCCAGTTCTCCAGCTTTGTGGCTAATAGCTCATATTTTAACCTGTGATATCTGAACAAGAACCTGGTGGATAAAAGGTTCCCAAAATGCCTCTTTTACATCTTAATCCTTGTCCCTACGTGCACATATTGGGGCATCCTGTACTTGAAACACTAACACTGTCAGCTGTTAAGATGTACATTTTTTGTTGCAGGCTGTAATGTAAAGCATAACCCAATTATGACATAACACAATGCAGTGAATTTGAAGTGTGTTTGTGTGAATGTGTCACATTTTTTTCTTCGCTGCTTCTTAAACGCACCATTTCTTCCTCCGTCTTGTCTGTAGGTTGAGGAGATCCTGTATGAAGATCTGTGGTTTCTCCTGTCAGCTTTTGTGAATCAGCAGCATGTTTGTTATGACGCCCTTTAGAAGCAAAGATGATCACATGTCAGCAACTAACAATCAGATTACAGTCTATATACTGGGGGTGAAACATCGATAGATAAACAGCAAATCATCCTTCTAGTGTGACTTGTATCAATCTAAAATTGTTTTTCACAGCAAAAATCGATTGTATTTATAGAAAGAAGTAGTGCCTTGTGTTAGCATGTCAAACGTTGTTATGTGGATGTATTTTCCGCAGTTACAGTGGTAAATAGTTGTGTATGTTTACACCACATTCACATTCTGGGCATGCTTATTACGTCAGCAGCGTCTCCTCAAATAATGGTGGATAATGGCAGTGAAGCACCAGGAGAACGAATGATGGTTAGTCCACGTTTGTGGTCCACACAGATTGAATCGAGGCCTTGCATTAAATGTTTGTGTAGTTCAGTATATCAAGCTTTTCAGGTGTGTTATCTCCTCTACCACTGCAGAGAAATAGGCATTTTTTCTCTAGTCACTGATCATATCATATCGCGCCAAATGAGCCCATATCGTTCTTGTATCGTATCACCAACCATGTATCATAATACGCATCGTACAGTTGTTAAAAAGTATTGTTTCACCCCTACTACATAATATCATTTACTGTACATTAATAGCATCTTTCTAAAACATTAAAAAAATAATTTATGTGCACCTTCATTTAACTGATGTTGCTCTCTGGTGTCCACTGGAGAGTTATTACTCAGAGACATTCTTTGTCCATTCAATGCATCTGTTGACTGAAGAACAAATGAATCAAATGAATTTCATGATCCTCCACTAGGTGTGTATTTATATGTGATAGTTGGAGCTTGCACATATTTTGGTTTACAAAGGACTTTGTTCATTCAGGAGTGCTGGAATGGGACTCAAACACAGACCTGTTTTCCCTCCAGCAAGCTCTTCTTCCTTGACACGTCTTTATTATCCTTCTTTACACTCTTTCTGCTCTTCTTCTTCAACTCTTCTTCTCTCAGCCTCTCCATTTCCTGCTGATGCCTCTTTTCTTCCTCCTCTTTCACTATTCTTTCATGCTCCCTTTTACACGTGCACAAACACATACAAACACATACACAGTTTGTACCCAAGTATGCAGACAGATAAAGTCCAATCTGATATTCATTCGGTCACAACTTTGTCTATATTTTCCTCTAAAGCTTGTTCCTCCATAACAACGGTATGCTTCGTTATTTTCATTTGATCACCTCTATTTCTAAACCACTTTGTTCCCCTCTACATCGGGGCTGCATTCATAATCACATGAAGATTAAAGATTTGTTTCTTTAAAGTCAGTCTCCAGAACCTGAAATTCAGCCACAGGCTCCGTGTTTGAAACTCAGACTGAAGCACAAACATGGATGGTGGTGTGTTGCTCACTTTCCCTCAGTCCTTGATATTATGTTACACAATATGTCACACCAGTGACCAGTTGAGGTGCGGGGGGCTCAGGGCCCCAGAGGTATAAACTTAACAAGTGGAATGGACTCGCCTTCTGTGGGAAATGTGACGTTCATCACTCCATGGTAACTGTCTGCCAACGTAACTGTTTGGCCTTTTTTTTAACCCCACTACATCGTTGTGGATCGTACATCTAAAGTGTCTTTAATTAGCTGGAGGAGCACTGCAGATATCTCATGTAACCTGCTAAACATCAAGGAGAAGATTCCGCTTCTACGAATGCTTGTGATACGTTATCGGCGGGTCAATTTATTCTGGACCGGAAGTGGTGCAAAATCACAATTGCTGCTTTAAACGCACATCTCAAGTGAATGTCAGAGTTTACTCTGATCTCACATAATTCACTTGAGTTTTCACTAAGTAGTGGAACAACACTCAACAACACTCTGGCAGCAGGGATTCCCCCAAGGACAAGTGCTGAGGGGAAGTGAGTGAGGGCATGTTAAAAGAGAAATAAAATGTGACACGGGACTCACATGATGAGTCTGTTATGCACCAAAATTTGCAATTAGCAGACATATCAGAATAGTAAGTTTAGCAAGCATCTTTAATTAATGTTGTTTGATAGCTTCTAACTGGCAGTGGCTGACACAGCGTTAGTGGTTGTACTTTGTAAACTCTTTCAGGATTGACTTGTCTGTTCTGTGCTGGAGGTTTCAGGCTTCTTTTCCTGCCACAGGCTTTTCAATTTGTGACAACCTATCTTATCCAGGGTAAGTTTTGATAAAATCTTACAAAAACTCACATGCATGTCCTCAGATACAGCTGACATACACTACATGAGGCTGAAATAAACTATGCATGACAAGTTAGTCCTGTCAAGTGACAGTGGTGAGTCAGACTCAGACCTGCTGTACAGGCAAACCTCGGAGAAAGAGGGTTTTGGGATAAGAACACAAAAATGTAGCCTACAAGTCCACCCATCTTCCAGTACCTGAGTTTCCTCTGCCTGAGATTCTCTCTATATCGCTCAACAATCTGCTCCTTCTCCTCCTCAGGCAGAGCATCATACTCCTCATCATCCAGTTGCTGCAGCCACTGCTCCTGTCTCTCAGTTTTTTCCTTCTGCAGAGCCTCTGAAGGACACACACACGTACACACACACACACACACACACACACACACACACAGTTCTACATAAAGGGCCATGAACCTTAGCGAAAAGACATAATCATACATGAGCTTTTATCAGTTCTGTTCTGCACATTTGGAATAAGAACTTGTGCGTGTGTTGTGGTGCATTTTTTACCCTCAGTTTCTCGCTGTGCTCTCTCCCGTGTCTTCAGGGCAGTGTAAGAGTCAGACAGGTGGACTACATAGATGTGTTTGCGGTTGTTCAGGGCCTTGAGAACAACTTGCAGAGTGCTTGCCGCTGACTGAGTGTACACAGACTCCAGGCCACTGATCACTATGCCTCGGTGACAATCACTCAGCTGTTATCGCGACAGCAGAACCAACAGCAATAACAAGAAGAGAGAAAAAACTTGAGAGGACACAACTGAAACTTTAACAAAACCTCTTTTGAAGGTTATATATAATACATTTTAGATTTACAGTTTAGATTTCAATTTAGATTCAGACAACTTTATTTATCCTTGGAAGGCAGTTCTGTTTTTACAGTCTACCTAGAGCACAAACACAAACTCACAGACAGCAGCAACAACAGTATGTCAGGGACAACAGGTCAGTCTTTGAGCAAGAGACACAAACAAGGATGAAGTGCAATTTCAAGGTTTCATAAATAATATAAATTAATAATAAATAAGAGACCCACTCTAAGATACATTGTGCATGTCCATAACCACAAGAAAGAAACAAGGACAAACCAACTTGTGGTTTCAATATAACACAATAATAAACATGTTTATGTAAAAAGACTTCTGTTGGCGTTCAGCAGCCTGATGGCAGAAGGAGTGAAGGACATGGAATCTGTCCGTTTGCCTGATGGGCGCTTCAAAGTGTCGACCTGAGGACATTCCAGTGAATTCACTGGACAGGGCGTGGTCAGACTGCCTGATTACTTCTCTTGCCTTCTGGGCCGCACGTTTCTCCCAAAGGGAGTGCAAGTCTCTCTGCTGTGCTCAACTCTGATTATTTTGTAGCAGACTTTAACAAAATGATTCAAGCTGTTCCAGTCCTTCACTGACAACCCAATATACTGGCAAATAAATGAAAACGTCAAAAGACTTTTGACAGTTTTTTGCACATTAAGTCCTATCATAGGGTTCATTACGAACATATACAATGATAAACAGCGATATTATGACTAACTGTGCAGTCTTCAGCGCTGGAGCTAATTGCTGACATCACCGGTAGCTGAAAACAGCAAAGGTGCATGGGCATTCACAGAATCCATTGAAAAAACACAAACGCTCATTTCAATAGACAAGAAACTCACCAAATGTTTAGTGGTGTCCTCTCATGTACCAACACTAAAACATCCAGTTTAACAACAGCATATAACGCTGATACGGCCCTTTCAGCTTGTTCAGGGAACAAACAAACAACTGTTTCCAGGTCATATGCAGTTTTTTTACATCGACAGACATGACTGAACATTTGGTGAGTTTCTTGTCTTTTCACATGAGTGTTTATATTGTGTGTTGATGAATGAGTGTTGATTCTGTGAGTTCCTATGCACTTCCATTGTTTTCAGCTAGCGGTGATGTCAGCTGCATAATATCACCATTTACCATTGTATATGTTGAAATGAGCCCTATGATAGGGATTAACATGCAAAAAAATCTAATTTCTCCTTTAAAGTAATTTTGTGTGTATCATAAATATTCTTTTACAATAAACAGTTTAAAGACTTCTGCAAGAATCTTTGTAGAAGAAAAAAACGTGTTAACTTACCTGAAATCTTTCTGCCAGAATATCAACAAGCAGCTGTTCAGGCAAGAGTCCACAGAGTGAGGTCACATCTCCTCCCTGAGGAAAAACCACACACAGTTTTATCAGGTTTAATTATTACACTGCACTCACACTTTTAAATAATCTTTGTATACCCAGATTTAAAGAAAGATTTTGCTTGCAAACATCAAGATGTATTCAGCAGGTTTATTCCCTCAATTTCTTAGAGAAGAAAAAGGCATAAAAGATGGCCACAAATCCAAAATCTGAATTTCAATAGTTAAACAGCCCAACATGACGCTAAAACACACCAGAAGAATTGAAAAAAACATACCAAACAAAGGGCTAAGTGTGTGTTGTCAGTCTCCCGAAGAGTTTTGGAGTCATTTCTACAGCTGCTGTCCTCACTGACTTTTGCAAGAACTTTCACAGCATCCTGAGAAGCTGGAGCTGACTTCGGAGCCGCATCTGATGCTTCAAGACCTGCTGCATGTTCTGGGTTAGTGGTTCCTTCAGCACCCTGAGCTTGAAGCAGATGGATACATTTATTTGCAACTTAACTTACGCTTACCAAATTCATGTGAACACTGTGCTTTTCTGCAGGCCATGATTGTTTGGGGAGCGACGTGCAGTCTGTCATGTCTCTGGGCCATGACACAGCAAGAATTTGTGACTCTTTAATCACCTAATCTGGCACAGTGAAAAATTCTGAGACAACTGCCAACATTTCAATGTTTGCTGTTGCTGAGGAGTGTTTGATTGATGTGCCCTGGGCTTTACAGCATAAGATTTATTATGCCCAGTTAAAAGCACAAGGCTGCTTAGTACAGGCAAAGTCTGTTACTGCTGACTATTGAGCTATTAATGGAAAGCAGCTGAAAAAGAGTGAATGTGACTGGAACATTGTCAGTAGTTGAAATTATTGCTAGTCTGTCTATCACAAGCCACTTCTGAAACTCGCCAAACAGGTACACAAACACAAAATACTCCAAATAAATATTTAGTCAGAATTGCACTTTACACAGTATCATATGCTTACCAGCCTCTGCAGCCTTTTTCTCAGCATACTGTGAGGCAGCAGAGTCATACAGTCGCCTAGCAGTCAGGCTGACAGCTGAAGTGCCATTCATCAGCACATCTGTAACCACAGCATCAACACTCAGGCACGCCCCACTGTAGTGACACGCCAGAGCAGCTGCTGTGCCGCTCTTATCTGGAAAACGTGAAGGCACAAGACACACACACACGTATGGTGACATGTTTTCTTATACTTTTGGTCTTCAAATATTTGATGGGAATATAAAGACTGTGCAAATGAAGTTATACATTAAAAATACAGTTTGAAACAGTTTTCAATTGCCTCACCTGTCAGTGGGGCTCCATATACAATAACAGCAATGCCTCTGCAGTTGCGTGCAGCCAGACCCTCAGGTGACAAGTCAACACACATGTGGCGTGCAATTGCTCTGGTGATGGGGCTCATCTCCAGCTGCCCCAGTCTCTCACTGCTTTCCTCTTTAGTCATCTCCGAAATGACTGAATGTTCAAAAGACAAGCGTCAGAGAAAAAACTCAGAACCTCAAACTTCTCTTCTGAGATTATCAAGTTAATTAAAGCTGATATTAATCTTAAAAAACAAAGATCCTCTCATAAGCATGCTAATTTCTGCCTCTGAAATGGTTGCACTCACCTAATTCAGCTGGTTTTACACTTAAAGTCTGTATTTCATTGTCTCTGCTGTCTGGTAAGTGAGCGTTGTTTTGCCTCTTTGCAGCCTTAGGTGTGTCACCCTTCCCTGTCTTTGGCTCTGCTGTACACAGGTAGATTAGATTAGGTGTGCATTTTCACAGGTATGCATTGATCAAGCATGCAGATATGTTATTTCAGCGTTGATTCATTCAATGCAGTTAAACATGGATGTACTTAAGCTAGTACCATTGTCTTCCAGCTGCGAACAGTACTCCTTGTAGTAGTCAAGCAGTTCTTGGGGAAGACCTTCTCCAGGCACTCTTGGAGGCAGCAGCAATTTGTTTTTCTCATCATAACCCTGCATCAGGCGTAGGATCTACATGGAATGAAGTAATGGAAAAAGAATGGGGAGAGAGAAAGAAACCAGGACAGTAAAAAGACTCAAAAGACAGAGACCAGATGATTAAATGCCGACAGTTGTGGAGGGTTAACAGGCCTAACCCTGTGGTACATCCAAGATGCATCAACTACATTGTGATTGTTTTGTTGTTGTGTTCTGTACGTGTGACATCTGTTGCACCTCTGTCCGTCCTAGGGAGAGGGATCCCTCCTCTGTGGTTCTCTCAGAGGTTTCTTATTTTTCCCTGATTCTTTCCATCGATTTAGGGCTTTTTAAGTTTTTCCTTACCGGGTGAGAGGGTCTAAGGACAGAGGACGTCATGTCTGTGCAGTTTGTGAAGCCCCCTGAGATAAATTGTAATTTGTGATTTTGGGCAACACAAAAATAAATTTGATTGATTGATTGGTGTGGAGATCAGAAAAGATAGGAGACTAGTTGGGAAAAGGTGTTTCTTTATGAGGGCAGCTCATCTTTGTGCCTGTCTCCAAGAAGGGGAGAGTTGAGGGAGAGTAACAAAATGTGTCTATTAGAGACATTAAAGGAGAGCTATTATGCTTTTCTGTCTTTTCTGACCTATAAATGTTGTTACAATATCTGATACTCGTGTTAAACGATGCCAAAGCATCACATAATGAGGTTAATACATTTGTAAGTGATCCCTGCAGGCTGTTTCAGTTGGCCCTGCTCGCTGTGTTTTACAGTGTTTTTTAAACAGTGTTTTTCCAGTGACGTTAATGCGTACTGGACTTCCTTACATGGGCATGCCCGCTTGTGCACACAGTGCAGTGTCGGCCCTTCCCCTGCTCTGCTCAGACACAGATTACTGTCAGCACTTTGTTTGAGATGGCTCCAATAAATTGTTTTTCTCAGGTGAATGAAAGACAGTTAACTTTGTTAAACTTTCCTAAAGAGGCAAGCACCAGACAGAAATTGATAGTGTTCCTGTTTCTTGTGGATTTATTCCCTGTGGATTTATTTACTTCCTTAACATGATCACATGAGCTGGATTAACGGCTAAACTGCTACTAAAGGACGATGCTGTTCCCACGTTACTTTGCTGTGTTAACAAGTGAGAAGTGCGAGCTGTAAGTAACATTTCATCAGTGTCCTAGCTGTGTTTACTTTGTGTCAGTGACGGGGGTTGTGAGTACAGCGGAGTGTGGAGGCGCACATGAGGGAAAGGGGGAGGAGTAACTGATACAGATCATTTTGAGAGAATGCAGATAAAACAACGAAGAGAGAGGGCGTGAGGCATAGTCTTATTGAAGATCTACAGACTTTACTGTTTGGTCAGTTGTGTATTGCTGATCTATAGGAGTCCACAATCAAAATCAAAGACCTGAAAATGAGTACAATACATTTTTTTAAACCTTACTTTCTGAGTCTGTCAGATGTATTTAATGAGAAAATGTCAGAAACACCCAGGCGAGGCCAAAAGGAACAAATGAGGCTCAGAAAGTTTTAATGGAATTTTCTGTATTCTGTATATTACGTGTATATCTAGTAAGACGCATTAAATCATACAAGAAAAAAGCTAAAAAAGTGTGTCAATTCTTGTTTTGACAAGAACTGGTAATGGCATCGTGCACATGTCTCTTTACTCTCTGTAGTGGATTAATCAAGTATAACATCTGGCTCAAGCAAGCTTGTTCTCTTACACTTTCAAATGAGACTCCATACCAGAAACTGTCCTCCATTAGGGGGTGAATTGTTCTGTATGTAATCACAGTACAACTATAGAACAATCCTGCAGCCTTTCATTCCAACTTCCTCTTTCTTTCTTATCCCTTAGCAATAATACCATATTCTTTCAGTGAGACCAACAGGGTCACCATATTACATTGAGGAACATAATCATTTCTCATTCGGATCTTGTTCATGGCCTTGTGTCTTCCCTTTCACAAGCGTATATTGCAAACTTAATTATAGGCATTATATCTGAAACTACCTTTTCTTCTTCCAGATATTGTGTGTCCAACTCCAGGCAGTAGAACTCAACAGGGAAGGGGCAGGGATTTTTTACAGTGACCTCAGCTTCAACCTCACTGCTGGCAGGGATGCAAGGCCCCAGCTCCAGCAGAGACGAGCAGAACTCGAGTTGTGGCTCCTCACCTTGCCCCGTGGCTGTGAGGATCACCTGCTGTGTGCTCTCAGCCACACAGACCAGCAGCTTCCTGCTGTAAGCATGCTGCAAAGACACGTACAGTAGATCACCGTCCTTTATTATGTAACTGCTTCACAAAACATGTGTCCACTGTTTTAGTAAGTAGTAAAACATGTAATGCCATGTGCCAACTCTGAAACCACTGAAGTCCTGTACCCCTTCAGCAGGGCTGAACTTTATCTGGACGTTGACCCATTCACCAGGGGACAGCATGCCGGAGCTGGGCATCATCTCCAACACCACAAGAGGTCGTCGTTGCTCCTGCAAGACCTTTTTACGCTGGTAAAGAGGCAGGAACTTATCCACCTGAGTGAAAGTGAGACCAGAAGCATGTGTCACTCTCATGCGGTTATGTCTATATTTGTCTCTTCTGTGTAAAATTTCAAACTGTTGGCTTTTCAAAAGATAAGATGATAAAGCTACTTGAAAATTTCATTGAAAGGTCCATAAACCTGCAATTGTACCTTTTTGAAAGGCTTCACCTCCTCAGCTATGCTCCAGCAGCAGGGCACAGTGCCGCTGTTTAACAGCTGTATTGTCTTGATCTGATGAGGAAGGTTACATAACACGAGATTGAGAGAGATTCAGCAACAACCAGAGTACTGTCTCAGGTCTGTCTGGCTGAGACAGAAGGGATAGATTTTTAGTCACTACATGGACTTAACCTGATTTGACCACAAGAGGGCATCACAGTCACAGTGAGGTGGCATACTAGTCTCTCATTAGTGTCCTTCATTAGTGCACCGCCTCACATTCAGCAGCTATACTCCCCTACTTTTGTATGTTTATACCACTCAGTACAAAAACACCAGTAAAGTAAAGCAGAAGAGTACGTTTTCATTCAATCAAGAAAACAAAATGTCACTTTTCACAGGCTATAGTACATTGACATGTCATTCCACAATATCACGCTGTATTACCTGGCACATGCCACACTGTACAGTGTCAAACTGCAGTGTATCCGTGGAAACAGTGATGGCGGGCACAGTCACCACGGCACACAGTCGCACCTGAACTGTTGGACCATGCATGACCTGAAAAACCAAACCGAAACCTGTTAGAACCAAAGTCCCAATGCTGCTATAATTAAAGAGGGAGACAAGCAGCTAATTATGTAGAAATTTTACATTCAGTTAGAAATAATGACATAACATGTACACGTGAGTTTATTTGTGCCCACGTGTACCTGTATTTGCATGACGACACTTGTGTCTCCCATCTTCAGGTTGGCTCCTTTGGGATCAAACTTGACTGTGAATGTCTGTGTCTCCCCGCAGGGCAGGTTTTTCACTCTTTCAAAATCAGCACTAAAACCTTTGAAAAAGCAACAACACACAAAAAAAGGCATTTTTGTTATGCCAAATTGTGAGGCACTGAGAAGCAGCTGATGATGGCCTGATAATGCTGCAAAGTGTCTCCAAGTTTTGTTTAAAGTTTCACGTTCAGAGCGAGACTCCCATGTTACTTTTACAAGTCTTATAAGTCAAGTAAGCACTCCGCTACCATTGCTAATCTATGCTGGCGAGGGGTAAACAAAACAACATGTCGGACAATGTTGATTGACACGACAGGGTTGATGGAACACCATTTAGCCTTAAGTCTAGAAGACATTCAGATTTTAAAAGAAAGAAGGAAAATTGGCGAAAAAGTCTGCTCTTTTGGGAGCTCTGCACAACAGAGATCAAGTTCACCAGAGCACAAAGCTAACACTAACCTGGAGAGACGCTTTGACGAAGCATGTGCAGATAACAAGGAATATTCATGTGGATACTAGTCTGGTTTGCACAAGCAAGAAAACGGCAGAAGACACAGATATCAGACAGTCTCTCCAGCTAACATGCGGCGACGTCTGAAGCAATGATGAGATAATCATTTTATATTTCTCCTCCTGACTGTCAGAGTGATGCAGCTAAGTCTGACTGAGTGAAACAGTTTATATTCACAGTGTCAACATTTATTCATACAGTGAGTCATTATTGTTATTATTGCTGCAGTTCTCAGTGTGGTTTTCAAAAATATTTGTCTCACATTTTTCCCAACAAATAACACAAAATACCTGGTGTTCCTGCTCGTCTGTTACGAGGTATATATAAGTTATATAAAAGACCAGAGAACCCAAAGTCCTGCCACTTTTATAAAAATATCTTATTTTAATTTAGAATGGAAAATGAATGATTACCTAAATGCATTAAAATATCAAATGTATTAGCTTGCATCATATTGCATTAAATCACATCGAATCAAGCTGAATCACACCAAATTGTCTCGTAACGTTCTGTATTAAAAACATATCGTCCTTGAACTGTATGGGAGCCCTTGTATCTCGATGTGTACTAAATCGTCATATGAGGGAGAGATGCACACGATCAGTGTGCACATCATCTTAGTAAGGGTTATGACTGTAGCTCAAAGGAGGCCAAAATTATTTTTGTGTTTGCATTTCCTACATAAATGCATCATCGCACTTTGTTTTTTTGCATCATTGTGGTATAGTAATGCTGAGATGTTTCATATAAATAGAAATCAGGGACTGAAAATGCAACAGGACCTTGAGCAATGTGCTGTGTTACCTGTGCCTGCAAGTTGTTTCAGATTGGCATGATAAGACACGGCCACCGACCCAGTGTTGGTGACATTCACAGTGTGACTGAGGACTTCGCCTGGTATGACATAACCGAAATCCAGAACATACTCTGGGAGCAGAAACCTGAGGAATAAAAATGGTGAAGAGACACAGAAGTCAATAACAAGCTTCAACCGTGAATAAATCAGGTCTTATTTCATTTTTCAACCAGAGCAGGGTTTGCTATCACTTAAATTTAGAATGCACTGAGATTCATTAGAAATGTTCCAAGTTCACTTATTTGTCATTCAAATAAATATTTCCAACATGTATGTAAACTGACCAAATTATTCATTTGTTTATTTTTATTTATGAAGTCATTCAAGTTTTGGCTTTACACATGTGAAATGCTTTTGGTGGGACCGCAGAAGGGGGCAAGCCCTACAAACGCATTTGTCGCTGAGTGTTTAAGTGAGCGAGCAAAGATAGTCAATATTAACATAAGATCCCCCACTGTACGCTGCACCAGTGGTGTAAAATGGTATCTACAACTAACTAACCCTACCCCTTACTTACTTTCTCTTACTTCGCAAGAATGAGTTGCTGAAACAGACACAGGTCTCAAACACAGTTAATTTTCTCCTGATTTGTGTATCTGAAAAATGTCATTTTTGTGTCAGAACGTTTGGAGGATATGCGTCTTGTGAAAAAAGGGTCCAATATGTATCTTGGTGACAATGGGGCGAAAGAATTGGCTTAATCTGTGATTTCGTTCATTTCTCTGGTAAGAATGGATGGACTCAACACTGCTCTAGTCTCCTAAAGGGGCGGGGCCTTGGCAAAAACCATGTGACACAGATACAGTGTATACAGTGTATACTGTATCTGTATATAATACAACAACATTACTGTTTTTTGGTCCTGTAACGTGGTTTTCTGGGTTGAAATGTCGGATATTTCTCTTCAATACGGAATGTCTTTTACTAGGAGGACCTAACAGCAAAAGAATGTCATTTAATCTGCTACCATTAACCACATTTACGGCCTTACCTAGATGTGGTCCAGTTATATACTAGGTTTTCACCTAGTCTTGTTTATTTCAATGGAAAACCATTCTTGGCATTTAAAATCAACTTGATTTTGTTATATCACATAATTTGCATTTTGCATTTGTGAAAGTTAAACAAGGCATCACAGTATGATGTAAGAAAAAACAGCCAATGGACTCCATGAAATCCCCCAGTTTGCACAAGGACCACAAAACAAAAACAAACCCAGCCACATTTTATTCAGAAATCCTTCAGAAAGTCTTTGAAATCCACATTAATGTTCTCACTTCCGTTCAGTGAGTAGACCATCTGTTCAGCCAAAGTGTGTGTGTGTATGTATGTGTGTGTGTGCGCTTGAACATACTTGCTAAGTTGGTGCCACTTTCTGGAGTAATCTTGTGAGTGTCTGAGCTCCAGCAGGCTTCCGGTCACAGCGAGAGCATTCTCTTTGACCAATGTTCTCTCGATCTCCACGTGAAGCAGCTCTTCATACTAAAGGCAGCAGGCAAGAGAGAAAAGAGGAGTGAGAGACACAGAGAGTTTTACACAAACACTCCAAAGTTTTTTTAAAAAGTGTTGAAAAGCTTCATAACTGATAAACACTGCTTTCTGAATGGTATGAGCACGAACTGTAAATTGAAGAGCAGTAAGAGTAAAAATATTTAAAACTCAGGTTAGCAATTTGTCATTCTTCTCATCACACACCATTACAAGACAATGATGTAATCCAGTTTTTAATCATATAAATTACATTCTTGGATATGACTTGACTTCAAGGCCTGATTCAAGGCCAAGTAATGGATACGGGTCTCACAAAACAGAACTGGTTATCATTACAAAACGGAAACCACCATTTCAATCCTGACAAAAATTACATGGTGCCATCTAACTGTTTTGACAAGTCAAATATGGATTACAGATATCTCTGTTATGTGTCAGGGAAGCTGATGTGACAACATTTGTGCCATCACTGTAGATCTGGAGCATTTACATGTATGATCTGTATTTTTTATTTTATTTTCATTGAAGATAAACAGTCGTTTTTACTAGATGAATCCTAAATGCAGTCTGTCTTGACTTCCACATTGTAATTACTGTATGGCTTAAAAATACATACTCACACATGTCTGTTGTATATATACAGTGATAGATAATGATAGCACAAGTATTAGTGATTCTCTGATGTTACACAATTATCAACTATGAAAGTGTTGGCATTTTTATTTGGTGATTACGGGAAATGTTGCTAAGGCAACACACAAAATGATGAGAAAATACAGAGGGGTTGAATAGAGAATAGTTTTTCATTGTAAATCAATGGTTTTTTGTCTCCTTACTAGAAAATCAATACACAGATAAGAAGCAGGGAAGGCCCTGCAGAACAGGCTGGTTACTAGCAGTTAACTGGTCGGTCTCAGCTCGACTCAAGCCTGCAGACGGTGTGGCTTACAATTACTATTATCACCAGAGACGAGTTTTAGAGCGTAAGGCACGCCACTTTTGTTCAACAGCCAATCAGCTCGTACTGACATCACCTGTCGCTAAGAAGCACAGCGTGGTGCACCAATCAGGGCAGATAGGGTCAAAAAGCGTCATATTGTGTACAGTGTTATTGGTGTTTACCCCAAAGTTACCAACTGCAGCTTTAAAGGAAACAGTGCGTATTCTTTACTACACTGCATACACGTTTCCAAGAAACCTACGTGACCACAATTTCACCTTAGAACATAAAAGTTAGAATTTAAGAGGGTTTTCTAATCCTTGGAAACAGCACTTTGGAAGGTACAGCATTTTCATTGCTTAACATCAGTGTTATTTATTTAGTCACTGACTGTGAGTGTGCAGCTGGCCTCCGCTGTCGCGCCTTCACCGGTGGTAATTCCGTTCGTAAGCTCCTCTCTGACTCTATCTGCCTCCACAGCTGCTCTGGCCTGCTGCAACACATCACTGTAGCACTCCTTTGCTGCAAGGCAATCACAGCATCACACCCATGCAAAAACACAGAGTTGTACTGGTGTCTCAATATTGGCTAGCACAGACTCAAAGATTTTCAATACAAAAAGTGTTAGAAAGCAAAACAGCAAAACATGGATTAGGTTCTGGGGCAACAGGTCTGTTCTGTAGCAGACTCAGCTCTCTGATTATCTCCTTATGAGGTTGAATAAACTCAACACTGTAATCACTTTCTACTTAGTGGTGTTTGCTGAATTTGACTAAGTTTCAAATTTTCCATTCAACGGCGCAGAGAAAAGTTCTTTCCAGTGACACCATATTTGTCTGTTGCAGATATCATTTGTGCTTTCGGCAAACAGGTTAAAAATAGTAACAGACAGATAAACATGTACAGTATATTGCAGTGTAATAGGGGTGATTAGAAAATTTCATGTCACAATTATTGTGGCCTAAATAATTGCGATACACATTATCACGATAATTTTAAAAAACCTAAATTATTTTTAAAATTAAAAAAGAAAATCAGAAATATTCTAAATATATATTGTAGTGTGGACTATTCACTATTCACTAGCATGAATAGTGGGAATCACATTAGGCTATTCATAGCAGACACTTTAATTCACGATTATGAAGATTATGCAGTTAACTGAAATTCACCATGATTGAGGGTTTTTAATCACGAATTTAATCATGAGTGCACGTTTGATCATACACAAGTTTCGTGGTAAGTTCAGGCTGATCCTAGGGAACACTCCCTCTCCAGTCAGCGTGATGTCCTGCGGTGGCAGGTAAGCAACCTGCAGCTGAAGCTGCTTCTCAAACACCTCAGGGACACCCGGGAGGTAGAGCACACGCAGAGACAGCTCTGCACCACCATCGAGGTAACCCTGAAACACACACCCACACACACACACACACACACACACACACCCACACACACACAAGGAAAAACTGGTAAAAAAAAATGAATAAATAAATAACAAGTAATGACCCTCCCACATCTGAAATAGTTCCTGGATAAACTGACCGTGGTGGGGATGACCACAGGCTGGCCGGGTCTGACCTGCTGTCCTCTCTCATTTTGCTCAAAGTCTTTTTGCCTCCGTGCGTCTGGCTGCTGCTTAGCCTCTTCCAGGGCTTTCCTCGGTCTGTCTGCTTCCTCTCCTGCCTCATCTTCTCTTTGAGGGTATATGATGTGAAATTCAAAGCCCAATTTGCCGGTATTTCTAAGGGTCACCTCAGCTTCCCCTGTTTGATCAAACAGCTGGAGAAAACACAGGGGGAGTTAGAGATGAGAGGCAACACTGTCTTTTCAACTCTTACTACATTTGTTTTAACTCAAGATAACTTGAAATGGCTGTGTGGTAAACCTAAACTTTAATCGAACTACTCCACCAAATGCATTTAGGGTGGCGTGGCAGTTTTGTGAAGGTGAAAAAGGTGAAAATCTGTTTTTTAGAAAAGCATGCATTGTTTTAGTCTCCATTTGCTCTTCGTGGTTTCCAGTAATATGACAAAGGTACATAGAGAAAAACAAAAATCAGCAACATCTGGAACAGCTGAAATTTGATCACTTAAAATTGGCTGTTTAAGGATTTACGTAACTAATATGGATAACTGTAATCTTTGATGTAAGAAAACCACACCGAGGATAGAGAGGAAGACAGCAGAGGAGAACAGAAAGCAAGGGGGGGGGGGGGGGGGGGGGTAGTGCTGAAAAAAAAGGAAGGTCAGAGAAATGTT